>CAUYQV010162483.1:0-15146 GCA_963574575.1 Galagoides demidoff | reverse complement strand
GTGGGAGTGTTATCTGTCCTGTTGAGTGTTAATCTGTTCCACTGTCCTGGAACAGTGCCTAGCACATAAAGGCGTTCAAATATTTGTAGAATAAATGCAAGTTAGGTAAGTTTTAGCTGTTTATCACTTGATACTTCTTTGAAACCAAAGATATAAAGCTACTGATCCATTATCATGAGGGTAAAGATTTTAACTTATTTTCCAGTAATAGTAATCAGGCTTTGTTAGTCTGTATTATTCTACTAAAAGGTACTTTAGAAATCTAGTCTTTATACATGTACCAAATCAACCTAATTTTCCATCAAGAAATCACTGAGACACTATCAAGGAATTCACTAGATTTATAATCAAACCATCTCACATATTATAGAATTCATTTTAAGAAAAAAAGAAGATTGGAAAATGTGAAAGCATTGTGTACTTACTCATCTGACATAATTTTTTTGCCAGGTGGTAGTCTCCGCCCATCTCTGCTCTCAGGAACTGGAAAACAATGAATTCTTCAGATAGTCTCAGAAATCACATGTCAATTATAAACTCCCTAAAAAATCTTCCATTAATGATTATTTTGCTTTTACCATTTATATGTTTTAAATTTATAACCAATCAATTAATCAAAGATCTTTAGTGATTTCTCATAGCAAAGATAAGGATGAAAATAGCTCTGCTAGGCCGGGCTTGGTGGCTCACACCACCAAGTAATCCTAGCACTCTGGGAGGCCGAGACGGGTGGATTGCTTGAGCTCATGAGTTCGAGACCAGCCTGAGCAAAAGAGAGACCCTGTCTCTACTAAAAAATAGAAAATCTGAGGCAAGAGGATCACTTGAGCCCAAGAGTTGGAGGTTGATGTGAGCTATAATGATGCCATGGCACTCTATCCAGGGCAACAGCTTGAGACTGTGTCTCAAAAAAAAAAGAAAAGAAAAGAAAATAGTTTCCCCTACATGAATGGGGGAAACTTCTGTACATGAACGGTGTTTTTCCTGAACAACTTGAGAATACATGTGTTGATTCAACTGGCATAGACAGTGAAGATATGAATCGCTTTATTATATGTTATAGTACTCCTTTGGTTTAGATAAAAGTTTCATTTATAAACTAAGTACATAACTACATGACAGTACTTAGTTGAAAAAAATGTACTCAGTCTTTTCCAGCACTGCTCTTATGTATCAACCAGTTTTACTTTACTATCTTTATTTTTTTTTTTGGTTAAAAAGTAATAACATATTTTTTATGTTATTCTTTATGTAGGAAATTAAAAAGCTAAATAAATACATTCTGTTTCCAATTAAAAAGCACTTACCTTTCTATCATCTAGAGATGTTTATTTTTAATATCTTCATGTATATCCTTTCAGTATTTTTCCATAAACACATATATTTATAAAAATTAGGATTATTTAATAACTCAAAAAACCCCACAGATTGTTATTATTTACCTCCCCATGGCATTAAATATTCTTATATACTTCTTCCTTAGGCTGCCATTTATTAAACTGATCTATTATTAGCTACTTAGGTAGCAGTCATTAAAAATGAAACCTGACATTTTGAAGATCGTCTTCCTTGTGTGTGACATATTCTGAACCATATGCAGGCACATAAGTTATTGTGAGACATGGGGACATTGAGTAATATAAAAGAGATATTTCTTACATATTTCCAGATAAATAGCCAGGTACCATAAGAAGTAGTTCTCCACCAGTTTTCTCATTTCTCCCAGGTTTTTTTCCCCCCTACTATAAATGGATCTCTTCTAGAGATTTTTCTATAAATCATTAATTTCATCAAAATCCTCATTTATTCACATAGCTTTTTTGTTTTTTTTTAATTTTGAGGCAGTCTTACTTTGTTGCCCTGAGTAGCGTGCTGTGGCTTCACATCTCACAGCAACCTCAAACTCCTGGGCTCAAGTGATCCTCTTGCCTCAGCCTCCCGAGTAGCTGGGACTATAGGTGCCTGCCAAAAGCCCCAGCTATGTTTAGAGATGGCATCTCACTCTTGCTCATGCCCATAATCCTATCATCCTAGCAATCTGGGGAGGCAAAGGCTAGGGGATGGCTTGAGCTTAGGAGTTCAAGACAAACTTAAGCAAGAGCAGGACCCCATCTCTACAAAAAAATTAAAAATAAAAAAATGAAAGAAAAGAAAAATTAGCTGGGCATTCTGGCATGTGCCTGAAGTCCCACCTACTTGAGAAGCTAAGGCAGGAGGATCACTTGAAACCAAGAGTTTGAGGTTGCTGTGAGTTTGAGGCTAGGCTGATGCCCAGGCACTCTAGTTTGGGTAACAAGAATGAGATTCCATCAAAAAAGAAAAAAAAAAAAGATAAATTGGGAAATTTGAATTTGAGCATAATGTTATATATTATGAAATAACTGTTAATTTTCTTAGATGTGATAAGGATATAGTGTTACATTAAAGAATGAACTTAGGAGACCCACGCTCAAGTATTTAGGGATGAAGTTTTATGAGGTCTGCAACTTAATTACTTTTAAATGTTTTAGTCACACATTTACATCCAGGCTATATCCATGGCTCATCCATAAAAGGAGAGAGAGATAAAGCAAATGTAGCACAATGTTAACAAGGAGTGAATCTGGGTAAAGAGCACACAGAGTTCATTGTTTAATCTTTCAAATTCTGTATTGGTTTGGAAATTTTCAAAATAACAAGTTGGGAAAGTCAAAGAAGAACGCAGTGTGAAAACAAAAGATCTTATGTACAGGTACAGTATGAGACATGAAAGTAAGCAATCTTATGTGGTCTAAAATTTTACATGAAAATTGATTAATAGATTGCTTTTATAATTAAATGTTAAAAGAGAAAAGAAAGAAAATGAGCAAGTCCAGAGAGTTTGGTTATGGTAGATAAGGTCTTTGAATGCTCTATTATACACGAATGATTTCTGTGTCTGGTCAAGAGGAAGAGTGGTTAAGTGAAACCTTTCCAACACTGGACATCAATTTTTGTTCTCTTAAACGCACTCTATAATATTGAGGAAGTTTTAAAATTTCCTCTATATACTTTACTCTATGAAGCAAACAGAGTAAATAGGACTGATTTCCTTCTGTGATTCCATGACTAGCATTTGGATTAAATTACCTAAGAAGGAAAGTACATGAGCATTTTTCTTTCTGCTGAAAGTCTAATTGAGCCTTTTAGCCATAATGGAGTAATAGAGACCAGACTTACGCTCTTCTTTAAACAACCATAAAACTGGACAAATATATGAAACAACAGTTTTTGGACACTGGACTACAGACGTCATAGAACAGTGATATGTCTCTGAAAACAAAGTGGATCCTATAATTGCCTTAGCTTACTGCTTGAAGGCTATTTCTAGACACCAGCTTGGGGAAGGGAGAAACAAGACAGAGACCAGTGATTTCCCTGAGTTGATATAGTTTGGACTGCAAAGAGGTCAAGTTGGCTATAGTCTTTAGTAGAGGAGATAGCTTCACAAAGATGAAGAGCTCCAGCAACCTGCAGAGGTATCTCTTTGAGCCTTTGGTTGGTACTGAGCTGCACGAGAGTATGAAGAAAATGAGGCTGGAGAAAGAGTCACTAGAATGAGCAAGTGGAATAATCACTGGACTTTCCACTGGCTTGAGAAGAGCTCGTGTTTCTACCAACCAGCGTGGAAGACCCTCCAAACATGCAGGGCATTGGGAAGAATCGTTACAAAGGTATTGCCTCAGTGGGGTCCCTGTACTATAAAGGCTGCCCTCGCCCCTCCCCTAACAAAGCCTCAAAGTAAGGATCAAAAAGAGAAACCTGCTTCCAAGTAATGTAACTGTGTCCTAGTGGGAAATCTAATGATGTTTAAAGAAAAACAATAAAAGTTTGTACCCCAGAACATAAAATTTATAATGCCCAGTATCCAGTAAAAATTTACCAGGTGCCAAGTGTGGCAGCATGTGCCTGTAGTCCCTACTTGGGAAGCTGAGCTGGGATGATCACTTGAGCCCAGGAGCTTGAGGCTGCAGCAAGCTATGATCACAGCACTACACTCCGGCCTGGGCAACACAATGAGACTCTGTCTCTAAAAGAAATAAATACCAGGCATGCAAAGAAGAAGGAAGATAACACACACAAACAGGAGTAAACTTAATATCAACAGAAACTGAGCTAGAATAGCAGGCAAGCACGCTAGAAAAGCTATTATAAATATGTGTGATAGCAGAAGTAAGCATGATGATGAGAGAAAGGATAGATACAAAAAAACTAAACAGAACTTCTATTTATTTATTTTTGGAGACAGGGTCTCACTCTGTTGCCTGGAATAGAGAGCAGGTAAGATCAGACTAACTTAATGCAACCTCTTTTCTCCCAAATAGCTGGGACTTATAGGCACATGTCACTGCACCTGGCTGATTTTTCTATCTTTTGTAGAGATTGCATCTTGAGCTTGCTGAGGCTGGTCCTGAACTCCTGACCTCAAGCAATCCTACTGCCTTGGCCTCCCAAAGTGCTAGGATTACAAATGTGAGCCACTGTGCCTAGCCTTAAACAGAATTTCTAGATATGACAAATATAGCATCTGAAATGCAAAAAACATAACACAAGGTGAGATTAACAGCATATTATAACATCAAGGAAAAGAGCATCAACTTGAATACATACAAACTGAAATGATTTAAAATGAAATACAGAGAGAAAATAAACTTAAAAAAATAATTAAATGAAACATCAGTGATCTGTAGGATAACACTAGGTGGTCTAACATCTATATAATTGTAGTTCAGATGAAGAGAGGGGAAGAACAGATATCAGGAAAAAAACAAAACAAAAAACAAAGCCTTAATAATTGAATATTTTCCAAACCTGATGAAGATTATAAACTCACAGATCTATGAATCTCAATGAACAGAAGAAACATGAGAAAAAGAATACCTAGGCACATCATACACATGTCATATACCGAGGAAGAAGTTTTTAAAATACATATTATACAGAGTTAAATGGTGAAGAGAATAATAGCAGATACTTGTCTAAAACTATGCAAGCTACAAGACAATGGATCATCCTTTGAAAGCACAGGAAAAGCTTGGCAACCTAGAATTAAGGTGAGGGTGGACATGGTGGTTCATGCCTGTAACCCTAGCACTTTGGAAGGCTGAAGCAGAAGGACTGCTTGAGGCCAGGAGTCTGAGACCATCCTGAGCAACTGTCTCTATGAGAAGAACTTTATAAATTAGCTAGCCACCATTAGCATTTGGTGGCATGCACCTATAATCCCAGCTATTTGGGAGGCTG
Source organism: Galagoides demidoff (assembly GCA_963574575.1). Taxonomy (NCBI): domain Eukaryota; kingdom Metazoa; phylum Chordata; class Mammalia; order Primates; family Galagidae; genus Galagoides; species Galagoides demidoff. The sequence continues at coordinate 9,884 of CAUYQV010162483.1, read as the reverse complement.
AAGCAGGAGGATCACTTGAGCCCGGGTGTGAGGTTGCAGTGAGCTCTCAGCCTGCCACTGCTCTCCAGCCTGGGCAACAGAGTGAGATTCTGTCAAAAAAAAAAAAAAGAGAGGGGGCACCTATGGCTCAGTGAGTAGGGCGCTGGCCCTATATACCGAGGGTGGCGGGTTCAAACCCAGCCCTGGCCGAACTGCAACCAAAAAATAGTCGGGTGTTGTGGTGGGCACCTGTAATCCCAGCTACTCAGGAGACTGAGGCAAGAGAATCGCTTAAGCCCGGGAGTTGGAGGTTGCTGTGAGCTGTGTGACACCACGGCACTCTACCAAGGGCAACAAAGTGAGATTCTGTCTTTATAAAACAAAACAAACAAACAAAAAAAAAGAGATAAGAAGGAAGAAGGAAAAGAAGAAGAAATGAAGACTTTTCAGACAAAAGCTGAATGAATTCATTGCCAGCAGAATTTCATTATAAGAAATACTAAAGGAAGGTTTTCAGGTAAAGGGAAAATGATATGAGGTAGAAATCTGGTTCTACACAAAGCTATGAAGAACATCAGACATTGTTTACACACAGGTAAGTAAAAAGGACTTTTTTTTTTGAGACAGAGTCTCATTGTGTTGCCCTCAGTAGAGTGCTGTAGTGACATAGCTCACAGCAACCTCAAACTCTTGGGCTTATGTGATTCTCTTGCCTCTCCCTCCCAAGTAGCTGGGACTACAGGTGCCCGCCACAGCATCTGGCTATTTTTTTGTTGCAGTTGTTTAGCTGGCCTGGGCTGGGTTTGAACCCACCACCCTCAGTGTATGTGGCTGGTGCCGTAACCACTGGACTACAGGGGCTGAACTGTAAAAAGGACATTTTAAAAGAGATTTTAAAATCTCTTTAAGAGATAATTGACTAAAACAAAAATAAGAATAATGCATTTTGGGACTTATATATAGAAGTATCAATAATACAAAGAATGGGAAGGAGAAATGAAAGTTTTATGATGAAGTATTTACAATATACACAAGGTTGTATAATAATGTTAAAGGCGGACTGTAGTGTCATGACAGGTGAGGAAAAATTGTTTTGTTCTCCATAGAATTACCAGTAAGGGGTGGCACCTGTGCCTCAAAAGGGTAGGGTGCCAGCCCCCTATGCGGGAGGTGGCGGGTTCAAACCCAGACCCGGCCAAAAAAATTTAAAAAATAAAAAATAAAAGAATTACCAGTAAGCGTTTGTGTTGAGTGTGATGTTTCAGGCATCACTGCCTTTGCTTGTGCTGTTTCCTCTGCCAGAAATGCCTTCTCCACTTGTTTACCCGATGAAGTCCTACGCTGCCTTTTTCTTTCCAGTTTCTCAGATTCCATGCATGTCTCTTCCTCTACAAAAGCCTCTCTTATCTCTTGTTCCTCTTGCTTCTTTTTTCAATTAGTCATTTAACCCTCCCCTGTTCCCAGAGAACTGCAGAAATACTTCTACTAGCATGGGTTGTGTTTCTTGAAATTTGTTATGTGTGCGTCTATTCTCAAGGGCAAGGATATATCTCTTTTATTTCTCTCTATATCCTCAACAACCAGCATGGTGCCCAGTAAGTAGAAAACAGTTCTTAAAGCAGTCCTTACAGAGTTTTGTATTGAAACTTTTCTTACTTCTGCCTCTGCCTTACTAGAATCATACAGTCTAGGATCTTTCTGCCTTACTAGAATACGATACATATGGTCTAGGATCTTTCTGCCTTACTAGAATATGATATGTACAGTCTAGGATCTTTTAACTCTAACCTGGTGAAAGTAGTAAGAACCATGAGTATCCAGGTGAGCATCTGTATGTGGACAAGGAGCTTTTGGTCATTAAAAAAATTCTTATTTTTTAATTGTTGTATAACAGGTATACATATTTTGGGGGTACCTGTGACATTTTGATGCCAGCGTACGATGTGTGATGTGTCATGATCAAATCAGAGTAGTTGAGATCCATTGCCTCAAACATTTATCTTTTCTTTATGTTGGGAACATTATAGTTTTTCTCTTATTATTTTGAAATAGACAATAAATTACTGTGAACAATAATTTACCTACTGCATTACTGAATATTAGAACTTATCCTTCTATCCCACTGTATTTTTGTACCCCTTGGCCCACTCCTCTTCACCCCCATTTCCCTTTCCAGCCTCTGGTAACCACCATTCTACTTCCTACATCCCTGCAATGCACAGCTCTCACATGAGAACAATGCAACAATTACTAACTGTTTTAATCATCAAGGCTATTTATTTCAATTTTTTAAGTTTCTGAAATTATAATGCACAAGAAAAACTTACTTCTGCCATTAACTCTAGTGGAGCACAAGTATCCTTTTTAGCGTTACCGCTTTCATTATTATCTTCATCATTGGTATCATCTTCGTCATCATCGGTTGATTCTGACAACTTACTGTCAGTATCCTGAAGGCAAGATTCATTATTTTTCTCCTGCTTTGCAATGACTGTGTCTTTGCCTGCTTTACCTAAAAAAATATACATAATTTTATCAACAAACATTGAAAAGTTCAAAAATGTAGTTTTGCCAGATCCTATTACTACCCAAGGATTAAAAGTAACATAATTGGGCCTGGGATGGTGGCTCAAACCTGTAATCCTAGCGCTCTGGATTGCCTGAGGCAGGTGGATTGCCTGAGCTCACAGGTTTGAGACCACCCTGAGCAAGAGTAAGACACCTGTCTCTAAACTAGCCAGGTGTTGTGGCTGGTGCCTGTAGTTCTAGCTACTCGGGAGGCTGAGGCAAGAGAATCGCTTGAGCCCAAGAGTTTAAGGTTGCTGTGAGCTATGATGCCAGAGCACTCTACTGAGAGCGATAAAGTGAAACACTGTCTCAAAAAAAAAATGAATAAAAATAAACATAACAATAACAATTATCATTCTCTCAAAGCTACATTCTGAACACTATATATATTAACTTATTTAATTCTCTCAGCATCAACAAGGTAGTATTTTGAATATAACCTTTTTTCTTGTAAGATTTTGAGTGCCTGGGAAGTCTGGTGAGATGCCCTCTATGAGTGCTGCCATGAGCTACTCTAAATAATGTATAAACATGTGTTAGAAAGAAGAAAATGAGAAAATCTAAGAAAACCCCCGATAAGACAATGTAAGAAAACACAGATCAAAAAAAAGAAAAAAGGGGGGGAGAGAGAGAGAGATAAAACTTAAAACTTCTGACTCTACAACAAACTCCTGACTCTAAACCTAAAGTGCTACCCTGAAAAAGAGTACCAAGCTCTTTCAAGAGAGGATGGCTGCATTATTTGGGCCACCCATCTACCTGCTTCAGTTTCAATCACAGTCTCCATTGGCCCACGAGCACTCTGATCTTCCAGTGTGCACCCAGCCCATGCACTGACCCACCACACTGATGTCATCAGAGGAAAGTCATAATTAAGAATTAAGGAAATCCTGTGATGTCATAGAACTGCCCCAACACTTAACATCATGAGGTTTCCTGATCCCTACAGCTGAAGCAGTCCTCTCCCTAGGTGCTGCCTGCTCACATTGCAGTACCTATATCACAAGCTGTAACTGGCTTGCTTATTAGAGAGAGGAGAGAGAGAGACTCAAAAAAATTGGTTACTGGGAGGTGCCTGTGGCTCAGTGGGTAGGGAGCCGGGCCCATATACTGAGGGTGGCAGGTTCAAACCCAGCCCTGGGGTTTGAACTGCAACAAAAAAAATAGCTGGGTGTTGTAGTGGGTGTCTGTTGTCCCAGCTACTCGGGACACTGAGACAAGAGAATGGCCTAAGCCCAGGAGTTGGAGGTTGCTGTGAGCTGTGATGCCAAGGCACTCTACCAAGGGTGATAAAGTGAGACTCTGTCTCAAACAAACAAACAAAAAATTGGTTATCAATTCACAATGGTTCCTCTCCAAGGAAATCTTTAGTAAAAGGCAAAAGATTTATTTGTTTTGAAGAGACACCAGAGCATTATTTGTATTTTTTTTTTTCTAGACTAGTTGAGTGCAGTAGTGAGAAGGGGGGAAAGAGCAGAACAAGGAGTTTATAACTGACTGTGAACAATCAACTGAGATAACTCACTTCAGACAAGCCTATTGTTATTCATTTCTAAGAGTTGACTGTCTTCTACTAGAATGTGAACTTCATAAGCACTAGGATTTTCTCTATTTGTCAACTGTTGTATCCACAGCTTCTAAACCACCACTAGGCATTCTGGCTTTCTACTGTTAAGTGAACAGAACTTGTTAATGCTTTCATAGGAATTTTAATTCATTCCAGGATTTAATACCCAGTCATTATCATTTCATGTAATGTATGCTCATGGATCCCGTACCTGGCTGCATATGAATTTGAGGAACTACTAAGTCCTATGACCTGCTGCAGACCCACAGAGCTGCCAACTCTGAAAAGGAGGGCTAAATTAGAACCACAGTTACTCAACTCAAAAAAACAAATGCTATTACCTGTGCTTTCTTTTAAGAAGGAAGATGACCACAGGTCAGACTGTAGATTTAAGATACTTTTATTTTCAATACTTGTTGAAGACACTCTATTTTCAGGGTTCTTTAAAGAGATTTTATTTTCAATAGTCTTTGAAGAGATTTCCTTCCTAAAATGTTAGACAGTGAAAAAATATTTTCCTAGGTAACAATTCTGTTTAATGCTTTATATGGGTTCATAAGCACACACATACACACACACTACGTTTAATATAAATGCACACTAAGTAAACTAAATAGCTCAAATGCAGAATCTTCTTTATGGGAAAGCATTACCAATAATTTTTATTATTGATTAAACTCCTAATTTTACTTAGCATTTATTATTATGTGACAAATTTTAGAATCTTTTCAGAGTTTTTTAACACAGCATTTAGGTAATCTGTTACATAAATATCTCCGTCACGGCTTGGTGCCTGTAGCTCAGCAACTAGGGCTCCAGCCACATATACCAGGGCTGCTGGGTTTAAATCCGGCCCGGGTCTGCTAAACAACAATGACAACTGCAACAAAAAATAGCTGGGCATTGTGGCAGGCACCTGTAGTTCCAGCTACTTGGGAGGCTGAGGCAAGAGAATCGCTTGAGCCCAGGAGTTGGAGGTTGTTGTCAGCTGTGATGTCACAGCACTCTACTGAGGGCAATATAGTGAAAGTATCTCCGAAAAAAAAAAACAAACAAAACTTTGTCACATCGTAATGATATAATGGAATAAAACTATTCAAGAAAATTAATCTTGAGGGTTTTTTTTAAAGTTTGTAAATTGACTCCTGCCATTGCTAAACACTACACTTGAGAGTCCAACCCTAATAGTAACCCTTGGTCGTAATATAAAATAGCCTTTTCATTAAGTAGCTGAACTAAAAATGGGTTAGCTTTCTCTTTTAGGCTTTAAGCTTGAAACTATTTTTTTTTCCAGACAGAGTCTCAAGCTGTTTCCCTGGGTAGAGTGCCGTGACATCACAGCTCACAACAACCTCAAACTCTTGGGCTTAAGTGATTCTCTTGCCTCAGCCTCTCAAGTAGCTGGGACCACAGGCATCTGCCACAATGCCCCGCTATTTTTTTGTTGCAGTTGTCATTGTTGTTTAGCTGGCCTGCGTGGGTTCTAACCTGCCAGCCCTGGTGTATGTGGCCAGTGCCCTACCCACTGAGCTTAGGGAACCGCCCAAAGCTTGAAACATTATGTTAATAAATAACACATTGAATAAGGAACTTTTAGATGGTGTACTTTATTCATAAAGACAGGCACCCCTGCTGTAGAAAAATAACCACGAGTCTTTCTTTTGAGGTCTTAAGAATCTTTCAATATGTTTCCTTTACAAAGTTTTAACAATTCAATTTCTAGTTTACATAGACATATATAAAAAGACATAAAGTATTATTTTTTCCCCAAAGTTATAGTGGCTCCATTCCCCCCATTGAAATGTAAATGCAAAACATTTCTAAAGCTAGTGAGTGCGCTGATTTAGCAAATAGGTAGACCACTTTGTTATAGTCTTAGTACTATGGGGAAGGAATGGAACGTTTATTTCTCTACCATATGAGGCTAAAGCAAAACCCTCCTCTGGAATTGAATAAATGCATGCAAAGATAATTTACATGTATTCTGCCTCTGCTATCTCAGTCTTCTAATTGTGAAAAAAAATTTCATCCAAGAAGAAACTCTACAGATGAAAAGTTGAGAAATCACTGGAATATTGAGTTTACAGTATGGTGACACTCCTGTTATGCTAAAGGTCACCACATAAGTGATGACTAGAATTTATAGACTCTAGTATCCAATCTAGATGAAGGGCTTTGATGCCTTTTTTCTTCCCAGAAATTACAGTATTTCATTGAATCTAAGATACCATCTATTTATTTTAAGACACACTGTGTTTTATATACCACTAAAAAAAGGAAAAACATTTTCAACTACAAGTCTAAGATGACTTATATTTGTAAGTCAATTGTAAGAGATGTTAAAATACAAAAAAAAAAATGTGTGCTTTAGAATCAGGAAATGTAGTACTTATATTTTTACTAAGTTATATCCCTTTTTTAGGAATAATGTCAAAATTTCTTTGGACATTAGTTTTTTTTCAGGAGATTCATATTTTAAACTTTGTCTTAAAATGATTTATACTTGTCAAACATGGGCCCAAAACCCCAAATGTAGCTAGTATAGTCCTAGGCATTTGTACATATTTGGAAATGTCTGTGATAATCTTTGTGAAGCTTGCATAATGGCAGCTAACATACTCAATGATCTCAAGATTCACTGTCTAAAGGTAGTGAACATACCAAAAAATACCTATGCAACAACTGATCCTCAAATCATAATTTTAACAGTAAAATCTAAATTCCTTTCTGCTCACTTTCGTTGTCATAGATAGTTTCAAAGAATCAAAGGCCGGAAGTTCAACCTTCTCGTCCATTAAAATCTATTGACTTACATTTAAGAAGGTGACATAACTTACCGTAATTAGGCCTCTAACCATTTAAGAAAAACTAGGGTACACATAACTAGGGTACTCTAAAAGATTTGTTTTTGTTAACTTTAATTTAACAAAAGTTATAACTGAGAAAAGATTCAAGATTTTACATGATGGAATAATATCCTTTGGAAAAGGAAAGAATTTGATTTAGCACTTTAATAAGGTTATAGAGTTAGTCAGGTTAGAGATTCTGCTGGAACAGATTTAAGCTATCAGACATATATCCTATAGATTTTAGGATTTCTCCTTAGTATGTGAACTGCATTGGATATATTTAGGAAATGTCCCAAAATTTCTATTGACATTGATTATTTTTTCAGGAGATTCATATTTTAAACTTTGTCTTAAAATGACTTACACTTGTCAAACGTGGGCCTAAAACCCAAATTAATTAAAACTTACTTTTCCGAGAGTGTCTTAGCTACATTTAGAGAGACTCGTGTTGGTAATGTATAAAATTTGCTTGCCAATCTTGGTCTGTGTCCAAAGAGGCATTTACTAAAAGTGTAAAAATGGGAATAAAAATTAGCTTGTAATAACATTTTGGAAAATATGATAAAACATGATTATGTGATTAAAAAACCTAGATACACAATTTTTTTCCACCTCACCCAAGGAGTTGAGTGCTGTGAATTTGCTTCAGCCATTTCCCCTTCACATCCGTACATGTTTTTGGAAGTTTCACCATAGAACCATAGATCCATGATCACGAAAACTTTGTCCAGAGCCTAAAGATATCTTTTACTTCTACTACTGAAAATAGTTTGTTAATTAAAAGCAATTTGTTGGGTAGACAAAATCTTTTGCACATTGGATTTACAGGAGAAAAAAATAGATAAATGTGGGCTTTGAAATTTGAAACTCCTGGTTTACGGAGTCCACACACCCCTGTGCCTGGGCCTAGACTTAAATGAAGTCAATAGATTTTAATTGAAGAGAAGGTTGAACTTCAGGCCTTTGATTCTTTGAAGAATCAGAAGACTAAGGGAAAGAACTGGTAGAGAAAGAAAACTTCTGATTTTCTGTCATCCAATTTAGTGAGGGCCTTTTGGCAAATTTCACTTGCCAGTCAGTATGAAGCCAGCACCAGGTGGAGAGTGGAATGGAAGCTATGTTAAGAGAATTCACCAACTTTGCAGATCAGTTATGCTGTTTCCCAAGTAAAGGTATTCCAGGAGTTTCTGTTTTATTACTTGATCATTTTTTTCCAGGACTGGCCCTGTTTACCCTCAACTCTGGGGTGACAAAGCCATACGCACTTGTGATGCTTACTGGCTACACTAACCACCTTTGCTCTTCTCTGCAAGCAAATTAAATGGAACGTGATCATTCTGACCTTGCCAAAAATAGTTCAAGAAGCAGGTATAATTATTACTGAGATCAAGAGAACTTATAGTCACTCCCAGGTTGCATCTGATTTATCTCTGGGTTTTATCTACCTCAAGCTGTGGATTACCCATTCCTCTAATTCCAACATGGCTTATCATAGTCTATGAACATTGTGGCTCATGGGCACAAAAGTAACTTATTTTCATCAAAAGACAACTAAATATTTCTTAGCTTTTTTATTTAAATGTTTTTGTTTTTGTTTTTGATTTTTTTGAGACAGAGCTTCAAGCTGTCGCTCTGGGTAGAGTGCTGTGGCATCACAGCTCACAGCAACCTCCAATGCCTGGGCTCAAGCAAGTCTCCTGCCTCTGCCTCCCAAGTAGCTGGGACCACAGGCGCCTGCCCCAACACCTGGCTATTTTTTGGTTGCAGCCATCATTGTTGTTTGGTGGGGCCGGGCTGGATTCAAACCCTCCACCTTAGGTGTATGTGGCTGGCACCTTAGCCACTTGAACCAGAGACGCCAAGCCTATTTAAATGTTTTTAAGCATGTAATAGGATACATATAATTACATGTGAATTAATATAATTAACAGGTCTTTTTTTCTTCTAGTTGGTTATATCTTTAAATTAAAATAAACAGATCCTCTACCATTGATCTACTATACATTATATTCTTTTTACTATAAAAAATATTTATTTTATTTATATGTCAAAAGCCAAAGTGGACATTTTTAGCCTTGACAGTATGAAAATTAAAGTATATGTGCATAAGGTAGAATTTTTACCCGCCAACAATATTCAGAATAAACCAAAAAAATATGAATTTAAATAGAAGAATCCCACCAGAATGGTACCTACACATTTGTCAATAATCCCTATGAATGTACTTTATGTTCATCTTTTAAGGCGCATTTTTTCATAGAATCATAGAATTTTTATTGCAGAAAATAGATGATCATATCTGAAGGGCTTTCATAAATCATCAGAATCAGGGCTGGTTGCAGTGGCTCACACCTATAATCCCAGCACTATGGGATGCCAAGGATTGCTTGAGTTCAGGGGTTCGAGACCAGTCTGAGCAAATGTGAGACCCTGTCTCTAAAAAACAGCCAGGTGTTGTGGCAGGTGCCTATAGTCCTAGCTATTTGAGCCCAAGAGTTTGAGGTTGCTGTGAGCTATGACACCACGTACTCTACCGGGGCAACAAAGTAAGACTCTTTCTCACAAAAATAAATAAATTACAAAATAGTAATAATAAATAATCAGAATCAATGATTTGAACAGAGAAGGTATATAATAGTTAGCTTCTGGCTCGGCGCCTGTGGCTCAATTGGCTAAGGCGCTAGCCACGTACACCCAAGGTGGCGGGTTCGAATCCCCAGCCCGGACCCACCAAACAACAATGATGGCTGCAACCAAAAAATGGCCGGGCGTTGTGGCGGGCGCCTGTGGTCCCAGCTACTTGGGAGGCGGAGGCAGGAGACTCCCTTGAGCCCAGGAGTTGGAGGTTGCTATGAGCTGGGATGCCACGGCACTCTACCCAGGGGGATAGCTTGAGGCTCCGTCTCAAAAAAAAAAAAAAA
>CAUYQV010162482.1:0-20537 GCA_963574575.1 Galagoides demidoff | reverse complement strand
GCCACAATGCCCGGCCATTTTTTGGTTGCAGCCATCATTGTTGTTTGGCGGGCCCGGGCTGGGGATTCGAACCAGCCACCTTAGGTGTACGTGGCTGGCGCCTTAGCCGATTGAGCCACAGGTGCCGAGCCAATATTTCCTATTTTCAATGGCCTCTGGGAATTCCGAAAAAGAAAGAGACAGATTTTTTAATGGCCGGCTCCATTGATTAATCACAGTTTTCCCACCAATCTTGCAAATGTTTATCTCATTATTTTTCTTTTTGTCCACCCCTGCCCATATTGTGCAAACTAGCCAATTCATCATCCTACAGATACGTCCAGCAACTACATGTCTCAGACCCTCTGTGTGAGATGCTCTCCTGGCCGGCCTGAATTCCATGGTGCCTTTATCTTTCCCATATTGAAATCTCATGTTTCCAGCAACATCCAATTCAAATCCCTCCCCCTTATAATGTCTCAGTCCAGTATTGTTATAAGAAATAGACTCCTTTACCCCCCCCCAAAAAAAACAACATAGGGCTAATTTACAGAAACTAAGGCACAGAATGCACCCAGTTCTCCTGTGGAACTGGAATCGGAAGAACCATAATATCAGGGAAGGAAGTTGCTCTTTCCGATTCTGGGACCCAAGCTCCCACTCTCCTGCATCTCTCTTCGTATCTGCCCTGTTATTCTTGCTTTCTTTATACTTGCTGTCTGCATCTTGTGTATCTCTGTTGTTTGTCCTGTCAATTCTGGAGTACAGGGGAAACTGAATACATTCTCATTATGTCCCATTTCCCAAATTCCGTGCAGGAAGAAGCTGACAGGCCAAGCCAAGCCAGTGGGTTGACTTCCCTGGGTCCAATGCCGACCTCTGCAGCCGTCAACTGTGGGAGGCGCATGGTTATGTGGCACCTCTGACTATTCCTTCCACAGACATGGAAAGATATGACTGTCTAAAGAGGAGGTTAACAGGCCTGGAAGAAATGATTGGCATCCCCAATATGCTAATTATGCCGCACAGAGTGATCTGAATCCCCACTACTTCTACTTCTTACTACCTTTAAATGATACTGTGATGATGTATATTCACATCTCGCTTTCCCCACTAGGGCACAGGGAACACAGACTATCTGTATCTTAGGTAAGCACCACCATTGTGGCTGGATTCTCCAGGACTCTGAGATATAGTTTAATATACAGGATATGTATTGAAGACTCCTGGAATCAAGATCTGCAGACGGGAGGAGGACAAAGTAGGCATGATCAGAGGGAAACCAAGAGCTGGCATGAAGGCCAATCGATAGCCATGGCCTACCCTACAGGGATCTCTGGAGCAGCTTCCGCTTTGTCGGAGTTAGGCGGAGAAGCCAGGCCTCTGTATCCTGCATCTGCCAGTCCCTAGATGTGGGCTACCCTGGGGAGGGGGGTGTATTCCTGTGAAGGGTTGTTCTGCAGCTGAGGCAATCGGGAAGGGCTAAGGGCTGGGCACTGAGTGCCAACGGCAAGCCCAGCAGCTGCAGCAGCAAGTCTTTCGTTGAAGGGGGATCTGGGTGGCACAACACAAGGGCCCCAAGTTGCTGCAGCCACCACTGTGCCTCTCACAATGCGTGTGCTCCCACATCTATCAGCTGCTTCAGAGCAGAGAGAGAATGAGAATAATTGCTGAATAAAAGGTTAGATGGATACGTATACAGAGATGATTCATTTTTCTACAGATCCTACTGGGAAAAAAATAGAATTTTTTGAAATCCTAAGATTTGAAGTTGTCGATGTGTGCAAATCCCACATCTGCTGCTTATCATGACTCTAAGCAAGTTATGAAGCATCTCTGTTGCCTCCCTGCCTCCCCTGAGACTACAGCTAAAGTGAAGATATTAGCTAATATACAGGATACTTATTAAAGACTTTACCCCATGAGTATCTTTCCCTAATACTGGTGTGATCCAGGGAAGGAATACAAATGAGACCCCTACCCCATGCTCACGAGTGGGCTCCCCAGCCCACACGGCCAAGGGCCGTCCACACCCCTTCTCTAACACTCTCGTCAACAGCAGCCCCTTGGTCCATCTCTGGTGAGCAGATGGACCCAAAAAGGAGGCCCTGATGGTCTCTGGGAGTGGGCTTGAGGCCTGTTGGGTAGAGAACTCAGACACCCAGTGCCTGAAGTAGGGTCTAGAAGGAGCAGCACAGGTCCGAGTAGGCTGTCCTTGGGCCCGGTTGTCTCGCTTCGTGGGGAGCAGGCTCCCCATGAAGTTAAGGCAGTTCACCCTGAGTGCAGGGCCCTGGTTGCACCCATAAAGGCAGGAAGCGGTTAAATAGTTCACCCCAACCCATCCCAACTCTCATCCTAAGGACTGTGCACAGATCTCTATTTCTATGCCTTTTGCTTCAAGTATATTTTTCCTGGTTGGTATTTACTGAGCATTTGAATCTTTAAATTTGTATCTTACCCAATTTGGGTAAGATACTAATCAACCGTTAGTTCTTTTTTTTTTTTTTTTTTTACTATCCTATTATCTCTCTCTTGTCTTCTACAGGTATTCCAGTTATATGTATATTGAACCTCATGATGTTGTCTGAGTTCACTCTGCTTTTATGTTTGATACTTTTCCACTTTCTATTTTTCAGATTGGAATTTTAATTGAGGTACCTTCAATGCCACAGCTAGGAAATGTGGTTCTGTTCATTAGTGTTAGAGACAGAAGCTGGTGCACTAGGCTTTGGTGAGAAGCTTTTTCTTGTTTCACTTCTATTCTGCTGGTTAGCAGACCGGGTGATTTTTTTTTCTTCTTAATTTCAAGTATTGTATTTTTACTTGTAGAATTTCACTTGGGTTTTTTTGAGTGGTTTCTATTTATCTGCTGAGATTTCCTTTCTGTCTGGTGATTATGCACATATCAGTAGTGAGCTTAGTAATAATAACTGCTCTAAAATCCTGGTCTGCTGACCCCCCCACCTCTGGGGCACCCTCAGCATGGGACATTGTTTATGTCGTCTCCTAAGAACAGATGGGTTTCCTGTTCCTTATAGAGTAATTCGTGATTGTGTCCTAGATACTGTGAACATTGTCTTCTAGTGGCTGTGCATTCTGTTATATTATTTCAAAGTGTGTTAACTGTCCATTTCAGCAGGCAATGTACTTACTAATCACTGCTCAAATTGCAGAGCAACTGAGTGGCAACTTGGGTGGCATCTCAAACCTCAGTTTGGTTTTTTATACTTACGCTGCTTTGAGTCTGGACACACATATCTGTTTAGGAGTTAACCAGAAATCTGGGGAGAGTTTATATGGAGAATGGGGCTTCTCATCTTTGGTTGTCTATTTGTCTGAATACCCTCCCCACAATTTTCTAGTGTCAGTAATTGTCACAAACTCTATCCTCTTGTTCTTTGGACAAGATGGACAGTGGAATCTTTTCTCGGAGTTTAGGCAACATACAGGTAGCTAATGCAGCCTGCTCCCGGCCTAGAAGCCTTGGAAACTTACCCAGTGATATTTCTTTTTTCCAAGTGCCAACCACTCAGTAGAATTTATTTTGTCAATTCCTTCAATAAATCCCCTTTAGTAATTTTTCTAAAGTTAAGATGTGTAAGAGGATCGATCCAGTGGGAGCTTACGCAGCCACACCAGAACTGGCGCCTTCTCCTATGATTTTAGTAACAAGAAGAGAGAACTTGCCTCATTTCCTTTCACCAGGCTCATTCTCTTCCTCAATTTTCTCCTCTTGGGTTCACACTTCCCTTGCTGCGGAGAGCTGCAGCCTTCGTGAGCAGATCCTTCAGCAAGAGCCCCAGTTGAAATCAGGGACTGACAGTTTCTAATGCTGAATGTCACCTCAGAGCCTGGCTGCTCACTGCCTTCTTGTTTCTTCTTTCCTAACTAGGTGGTAGGAGCTTTGTCTCTCTCCCTCCTCCTCTGGATGTGCCTTCCAAGCTGTTACAAAAACTTCAGACACCTCCCAAGTTTCACACTAACGCCATTAGTGCACCAGCTTCTGATTCTTAACACTCATGAGCAAAATCAATTTTTCTAGGTTAATACACATGATACAGTCCAGACATGGGTAATATTCTTTTCCGAATTTGGTAATCTAAAGACAGTGTTGAAGTTATGACTTCTACTCTGCTTCAGATCACGGAGGGCAGTTTGTGAAGCTCCTTCTCCTCTAGGTCATCTGTGTCTCCCCAGAAAATAGTACACCCCTAACTCTGTGCTATGCTCAGAGGAACTCACACCTGAGGAAGGCTAACAGTCATCTTCCATTTATAAGTTCCAGTCAAAAAACAACCTTTTATTTTATTTTTATTTTTTTTTTGAGACAGAGCCTCAAGCTATCCCCCTGGGTAGAGTGCCATGGCATCACAGCTCATAGCAACCTCCAACTCCTGGGCTCAAGAGAGTCTCCTGCCTCCACCTCCCAAGTAACTGGGACCACAGGTGCCCGCCACAACGCCCGCCATTTTTTGGTTGCAGCCATCATTGTTGTTTGGCGGGCCCGGGCTGGGGATTCGAACCTGCCACCTTAGGTGTACGTGGCTGGCGCCTTAGCCGATTGAGCCACAGGCGCCGAGCCAACCTTTTATTTTTTAATCCCCATGCCTATCTAAAGATTCTTCACTAGTTATCACATTCATCTGCTGTAACTTCTTTTGAGATAGCGTCTTGCTCTGTGCCCTAGGCTGGAGTGCAGTGGCAAGGTCATAGCTCACTGCAGCCTCAAACTCCGGGGTTCAAGCAAAGACATCCTCCTGCCTCAGCCTCCTGAGTAGATAGGACTACAGGCATATGCCACCATGCCCAGCTAATTAAAAATATTTTTAAGATGGGGTCTTGCTCTTTTGCCCAGGCTGGTCTCAAATTCCTGGCCTCAAGTGATCCTCCGCCCTCAACCTCCCAAAGTATTGGGATTACAATCCTGAGCCACTGTGCCCAGCCCATCTGCCATTTCTTACTCTGAGTATAGCTCTGAGCTAATTCATTAGGGAAAGAGGAACTGCTTTACGTATTCAAACAATGGGATATCAACCAAGGAATTTGTTATAAAGGTAATGGAAGAGCTGAGATGTTACAACAGGGAGTCACTACCATCTCTATGTCTGTGGGACAAAGAAGGTACAATCACCAAATCCAGGATCCAGCAGCATCTGGAACAAAGCTAGGCCCACAGAGCAGAAGTCGGATGCACTGCCTGGGGAAGGACAGGGAGGGAGAAAGAATCCTCTCTTCCTGCCACCCCTCAATCTCTCTCCAACAACTCCCATTAAATCAGCTACAATACAGAGCAGAGGGAGGGGATGTGTGAAAAAGGGATGTGAACGCGAATAGATAAATGGCCTGCATAGAAAGCATAGGGAATACTGTGGGAAATAAGCTGCATGGTCTCAACATGACTCTAAAATCAAACTGTAATCTTTTTTGTTGGGGTGGGCTGGAGGGGCAGCCTTTGGCTAATTCTCAACTATTTTAGCCTCCTGTAACACTTGGTTGAGATAATCATTTCCAAGTATTTGAAGACTTCTCAAGTTACCTTCACCCACAGGTGCCATAGAAAGGAGCCCTCACTTTCTGTCTAGCTCAAGCACCCAAGAAATTGAGCTACAAGATACTTCCATTTTCCCTCCCCCACCCCACGGTGATTGAGTTTCTGTTTGGTCACAGAAATGGAGTCCCAGCTTCTGTGCTTCTAAAGTACAGGGGAACACACACCCCATTTCCACATGCACTGTTTTTCCCTGTGTCCTCTGTGTAAATTTACAAACTCTTCCAAATCCATAACATGGGCAGGGATTTGAGGTTTTGCTGAAGATAATAGAAAGTGTTTGGCTGCACCCTATTTAGCAAAGATGTTTGAAAACTCAAACTTCCTTTCATCTTCTCTCGGGATCAGGAGCTGTACTTGAACTCAGATGGGAGACCCAGGACACCACTAATCCCAGCATACAGGGGGTTTGAGTATAGCTGGTACACTTGGGCTGCAAAGAAATACCCAGTCAGGAAGGGCCAAGCCCAGAAGATCTTGAGAACAAGGATGTAAGCATTGACAAAGGGCAGTAGGAAGTGAAATCCAGAAACTCAGGCCCTCTGGGAGGACAGGGATCCATACTTGGGAACACCCCACTGGGGGGTCAGGCACGCAGCACCACACAGGCAGCCTGAGTTCCTGCCCCCCAGGGACACCTTATTCTGTGTATCGAATGGGTGGAAGGTTTCTCCCTGTCCAGACTCAGGGGACTGGGATAACTTTCCAACAAAAGTGGATATGGAAGCAATTTTAGAACTTAAAAGAACTACATGAAATCCTAGACTACTAATTCTTTGTTTTCTGCTCATAGAGGAGCTTGAGTCATTGTGACACTTCTATTTCAGCAGTTCTGGGTCTCTGCTGCTCATTTTCTCGCACTCATCTCACTGGAAATTAAGAATAAGGCCACGTACTCACTGGTGTGAACACAGCCTCATTGACAGCACAAGGACTCTGAAAACAGGTGTCAACTTAACCTCTAAGGACTTCTTTGCAAACCCTTGGAAGACTTGTTTAATCTTGCAGTAATTGTATATTCTGATATGGAAAGAGAAAGAGAAGTGGAGGGGAGGGAGAGAAGGAAGAAAGGGAGGAATGGGGGAAAGAAAGGAAGGAGGGAAAGAAAGAAGGAAGGAAGGAAAGGAAGAAAGAAGGAAGGAAGGGAGAAAGAGAAGGAAGGAGAGAGGAAGAGTTCCAATACCGCCCCTCCCCCCCCCAGTATCTTGATTCACGATTTTATAATGAAATAAATGTTTTTGGTTTTGTTTTTGTTTCTGCGCCAGGGCTGGGTTTGAACCCACCACCTCCAGCATATGGGGTCGGCACCCTACTCCTCTGAGCCACAGGCACTGCCCAATGAAATAAATTTTAAAATGTGTCTTCTATATAGAGAAAAATAGAATTCTTCCTTTTTGAAAAATATTGTATCATCTGACTCTACAAAATAACCAAGGCTATCTTCTGGGGACTGTACTATTTTAATGATGGCCTTTCTGTGTCCGCCAGTATCCATCCTATCAGTATTAGGGTTCCCGCCTTTCTAAGTTTGTTATTTCAGCAGATCCCAGAAAAAGTGCCTGGAAAGATTTAAATTTCTATAAATCCACCAGGTTGACAGAGCTGTCAGAGGTGGGTTGACTGGCTTTGTCAGTGCCTGAGCGTGAAGACTGCACCCCTCTGCTCACAGGCCCAACCTGCCACAGGTCCATGGGCCCCTTTTGTCATCACGCCCATTATTGATATCCTCATTCTACAAGGGGTTTGGGATCCACAAATGGGCTACTGACCATGACTGCACTTAAAAGAAACTAAAATTATACAATAAGTAAAAAAGTAAAATAATTAGTTTTACAAAGAAGAATGTGTTTCAACTCCATCCAGGTGAATACAAAAGATGTAAAGTCACCAACTTTTTGTATAGGCCATAGGAGAGAATAACACAAGTATATTCAAGTGAAGGGGAAGGAGAGGAAGGAAAGGGGAAAGAAGAAGAGGGAGTTAGACAAGCTTGGGGTTCCCTCATCACCGTGCACAGCTGCCCTGACACCCCTGGGTTTGCCTCAAGCCTGGATCAGGTCTTATTCAGCTTTCCTCCCCATTTCATGTCTTGCTCATCCTGGGGTGTCTGGAATTCCTCAAAACACAGTGTGGGTCACCTGCCTAGTCCTCCTATGCAGGGGGGTCGGAGAGCGTCAGCTCCGGACTGTGGGTGTTGGAGGGGCAAGCTGGGGGTCCAGGGAGCCTCAGCTACTGGCGAATCTGAGTCAAGATCTCTTTGTCTTAATGATGGAACATGTAAAGGAGAAAAGAATTCAACACTGCTCTCGCGCAATTTGTCAAAAGGGATAATGGGGCTGCTTTACACAGTGGAAGGTTTTTCATTTTGGAGTCTGGGAGGCCCTGATTGTGGTGCTGGCTTAGCATATTGGAGTAAGTCGCACAGAATAGACTCTTAAGCTGCATTTGTGAGATGAACTGTGCACTTTCCAACCTGTGCAATGTGGAATATTAGGGTGCCAGGACACCACGTTAGGCTTTCTACAAATGTTACTCTGGTAGCCGATTTAAAAAAAAAAAACGCTGTAGGAGGGGGTGTAAATATGCTCTGCTAAACAAAACAAAACATGCTTCTTCATAGAGGGAATTCTCAGAGGGACAAAGATTTACCATTACCCAAACTTTCTTCAGCACGCTACCATTTTTTCTCAGAACATCCGCTAACATCTTGGATGCCCACTGAGACTATTTTAGGCAACAATGAATTACGTTCTTTATGGTATTTCTTGTTTTAAAATGATGTTGTTTCCTCAATGTCATAGAAGTGACTTATAAAAGAAAAACTGAAATACTGACTTGTCTGAGTGATCACTATATCCATGACAGTAACTTACGAAACCTGCTTGGGATCTGTGGAATTCATATTCATTCATTCTGTGGAATTAGTATTTTGTAAATAATTTTGTTAGAATAGAATAATTTTTATATTTATGCAGCATTTTATTGATGCACCATCATTAGACTGATGACTTAGACAAACTAGAAGAAAACTGGATAAATACGTTAAATAAAGAAGTATTGTGTGATTATATTTTATTCAGAATTAATTTCTGATTTACTATATTTTTTCAAGAGCCCTCAGCTGGATAAAAAGAAAATTTGTTGCTTGACAGTGGTAAGCTGCAGTAAAGAATCTCTAAATTACAGATGAAGACTCAAACCATGCTAGATTCCTAAAATTCTAAGGAAAATGGCAATTTAAATAGGGGTCCATAAGCCAGAGATTCTACCTAACAGGATATTTGGATGTCCTACAGGGCAAGAATTTCAGTTACACTATCTGCCCTCACTAAACTCTTCCTGTTCCCCAGCTTCTCTCAGGGAATGGTACCCAGAGGCCTGTGCCCCCCAACCTAGGGACATCCCGGACCTCTCTGTCCTGCCTCTCCCCCATATATGCAGACCCAAGAAAACACTCAGGCTAGAACTGCTGCCCCCTGACCACCTCTCCACTCTGTCTGCCTCTCTCCACGATCAGAACTATTTCCCCAGTTCCAGACACCATGATCTCTGTGCTGAAATACACGCCTTAGTGATGACTCTGCCTCCAGTTTCACCTGCATCTAATCCATTCACTACACTGAAGCCAGAGTGAGCTTCCAGATGAGAAAATGCAATCACCTTACTTTCCTGCCTAAAAGCCCTCTGTGGCTCCCCACTGCCCTCACGACAAAGTCCAAACTCCTCAGCATAGCATAAAAGGCCTTTGATATTTCATCTCCTACTTAATTATTGCTGGCCTTCCAAAAATATCACACACACACACACACACACACACACACACACACACACACACCCTATTTATTATATAATATGTTCCACATATAAACATATAATTCACACACACACACATACAGTTAAGTACAAAGAAAATATGACAGGTACCAATATACAATGACTTAGATTCCACAAACATTATCATTTTGTCATATTTATTTATATAATTTTAGATACTGCTTTAGAGAGGTAAAATATTACAGATAGAGTTGAAGCCCGACATTCCTGCCACAAATCCCACTCTTCACAGACTGAACATCACCAGGTGGACTTTACCTGTGCTTTCCCCGTGAGCAGACTCTGTAACCAGCAGCCTCCAGGGAGTGCTCTGTCCTTTCCTCCCAGGCCATCTCCACGTGGATCACCTGTGTCTCAGTCTTGATTCTGTAATTTTCTGTAATTCTGTTTCATCATCATCCTCCCTCTCTCAGAGGTTTTATTAATTTTATTTTTCCTAAATCAATTTTTGAGAGGTTTAATTACTATAGATTTAAATTTGCCTTGCTGTCTTTCAAGACAAGTTCTCTATATTAACCTTTAAATATGATTTGCTTATTCTTGGCTCTTTGTTTTTATGAGATTTTTGTCCTTTTTTTTTATTTTTTATTTTTCAGTTTTTGGCTGGGGCTGGGTTTGAACCCAACACCTCCAGCATATGGGGCTGTCACCCTACTCCTTTCACCCACAGGCGCTGCCCATTTTTGCCCTATTTTGTAGAATCTGCTTACTAATTTAATTTTTCTGCAGGTGATATATATATTCCATCTATCTCTTATTTTATTAAGGAAAAAGTTAAAATAGTTGTCTAAATTGCAAACGAACTTTATGGACCCCCTGCATATGTAGTTATTTTTATCTCCAATATAATAAAATGTATCTGTATTTTCATATTTACTGACACCATACACTTCGCTTGATTAACCTTTATGGGTTTTATCTACCTGATTCATTCATGCTTTTATCTTTCTTATTGCCTTTCATTTACTTTCAGAGGATTTATGCTATTATTGTTCTTCCAACTCCTTTTTGTTGTTATTGTTTTGGTTATGAATGTTATTCTCATTTGATATACATGTATAACAGTTACACACACTAATGTGATGTACATGTGATGTTTTGCTGTATGTATACAATGGCTAATGATCCAATAAGGGTAATTGGGATACCAAACACCTCAGACATTTAGAGATATTTTTTCTCAGTGTTGAGAACTTCCCAATTCTTCTACATATTTTTAAATATGTGATAAATTGTTAATTACAATCTCCCTACCAACCTATCTAATACCTTCCATCTAATTGTAATCTAATTCTTTCCATCTAACTGTAATTTTGTGCCCATTAACCACCTTCTTTCCCCACCTCCTCCTCTTCCCTTCCCGGCTCTGGTAACCACTATTGCTCTTTCAACTTCTTGAGCCACATGCTTCACTTGTTAATTTTCAATCTCTTGTTTTTCTTAATACAAGCACTTAGAGTATTTAGGGTTATAAATGTTCCAGTGTCACTTTAATTGCACATGTTGTAATGTAAATTATTTCTAATTTCTAATGTTTTTAATATTATTATAGTTTTTATTTTTTGATCCATCAAATATTTAGAAGTGTTTTTAGTTTCCTAATGAATATAATATCTTAAAGTATAGTTATTAATTTATAATCTTACTTCATATTTATCAGAGGACATAGATGGGTTATATTTCCTGATACTTATTTAAACGCCTTTTGTGATCTAGTGCATGAACATGTTTATAATTGTTGTTTATCCACTTAAAATATGTAGATTATTTTTATTGGGTGAACATTCTAAATACATTCACTACATTAAGCTTTGTAAATGCATTACTTAAAACATCTGTATTATTAGGAAGTTTTGAACTCCATTTTTCGGTAACTCAGAGAGTTATGTTAAAACTTCCACTATAATTATGGATTCAGCTTGTATTCAGGAAATTTTTCCATTACATATTTTGAGGCTGTGTAATTCAAAACTGTTAGATCTTCCAAGTGACATGTGCTGGTCTACAAGAAAGGAATTCTTATCCCTAATACAGTTGATTTAGTCAGACAGCTAAAGTGCTATATCAACTTTGTTTTCATTGGTCTTTGCCCAGTATATCTTTGAAAGTAGGCTGCTGCTTTCAACATCATTATATTTTATGTGAACCTCTTAAAAATAACTTATAAGTGAATCTTTTTATTTGATGTTTTATTCAAATCTGAGAATCTCTGTCTTTTAACAAGGGGGAAGAATACATTCACACTTACTAGAATTACTGGTATATGGAGGCTGTTCTCTGCCTTCTCGTTATTAATTACCATTCTCTATTTTGCTCTTTTCATGTTTTCTATTAAATGATAGATGTGTAGAGAATTTCTTGTTTTCTTCAATTTATTTAAAAGTTATGCATTCTTTTTCTATTTCTCAATTAATTACCCTATACTTTTAGCAAACATACTCAATACAGTTCACATTCCTCTCTGCCTTCTCTAAATAATGCAAGGATCTTAGGTCTTATGCTATAGTCTCTTTCAGGTGTTTTTTTAAATTACTTTTTAAATTTTTTTTAATTTCAAAATGATAAGGGAGTACAAATGTTTTTGTCACATTGCTTGAGTCAGGTTTATGACTGTGCCATCATCTGAATAGAGTTTATTGTATCCATTAGGATGGGTTTTTCCCCCACCCCTTTACCCCCTGCTTGACTTCCAGTGACTTTTACTTTCCTCTGTGCACAAGTGTGCTCATCAGTCAGTTCTAACTTATTAGAGAGGACATGTTATGTTTGTTTTTCCATCCTTGAGATATTTGCTTAGAATGATCTACATTTCCTTCCAAATTACTTCAAAAGCATTAATTTATACATTTGAGAGTAGGATGATTAGTATTCCTTATACTACTACAGGCTGAATAGTATTCCATGCTATACAGGTACCACATTTTGCTAATCAAATCATGAATTGATAAGCACTTGAGTTGATACCAGATCTTTGCCACTGTGAATTATGCTGCAACAAACACTTGATTAAAGGTGTCTTTTTGATAAAATAATTTCTTTCCTTTTGGGTAGACCCATAGTGGGATTGCTGGATCAAACAGTAGGTCTACTTTTAGTTCTTTGAAAAGTCTCTACACTGTTTTCTATAGAAGTTGTACTAATTTGTAGCCCCACAAACAATATATAAGCATTCCTTTCTCTCCACATCCATAGCAGCATCTATTGTTTTTGGACTTTTTAATGAAAGCCATTCCAACTAGGGAAAGATGATATGTCATTGTGGTTTTAATTTGCACTTCCCTGATGATTGGTGGTATTGAACATTTTTCATATGTTTGCTGGCCATTTGTCCACCTTCTTTTTAAAGTTTCTGTTCATGTCTTTTGTTTACTTGGGGTTGTCTATTTTTCTTGCTGATTTGTTTGAGTTCTTTGCAGATTTTGGAGATTAGCCCTTTATTAGATGTGTAGTTTGTAAATATTTTCTCCCATTCTGTAGGCTGTCTACTTGCTCTGTTGATGATTTCCTTAGCTGCAATTTAATCTTTCAGGTGGTTTTGTTGCTATGTGTTGCCATTAGGGTGTTGCCATTAGAGTCTCATGGAAAAGCAATGTCATGAAGAATAAGCACGCTTATTGAAATTGTGTTTTAAATAAAGGTGACCATCTGCTCACTCAGGCAAAATGGCGAGCTCCTTTATTTGCTGTCAGTTTATATAGGGAATCTTGTGCATGTGCAGTATACAGCAATGACCTCATTAATATTCATTACAATCCCTCTGCATATGCACATTGGACATCAATGACTTCATTAATCTGTTTAAACATCTTGTGACTACCTGCCTTATAGTAGCTCCTTCCTAGTAATCTGATAATCCACCCAACGTACACCTTTATGCATAACCCTTTCAACATAACCCGGTTTAACATAACTTAATGGAGAACATGTTGTTAGTCATTGCTTTCTTTTGTTCTTATTTGATGAAGCCTGAGGCTATGGAAGAAAGAGATGGTTTGAAAGTCTGTTCTACTTATTTGGAGGCAGTTGCTTCGATCTTTAAAACAAGGCATAATTAAGAAACTTCTAGGACATACAGAAATTTGTGTGCAAACCTCCACTCTCATGTGGGCCTTAAGTCAGAGGGTTTTTATGCAAGCAACTGACCAGGCCGACCTTAGGTCAGGGGGGTTTTAGGCCCACAACCAACCTGGCCACATGGGATTCTGCCTTAGTTTCTCACAAGTATGCCTGCACAAAGTCTTTTCACTGCTCTCTTTCAAACAGCTTTTTTGGCCAGAGGCCTATAGGCCTTTTGCCTATACTATGTTTCTAATTCTCAGGGTGCTAGTTCTCTTATTTGTTGCCCGGACAATTGTCCTTCATGGTTCTTTGTTTTCTTGTCTGGATTATAATTTTCTTATTCTGAGTTCTTCCTTGGTAACTTTTTTTTTTTTTTTTGGCTGGGGCCAGGTTTGAACCCGCCACCTCCGGTATATGGAGTCAGCGCCCTACTCCTTTGAGCCACAGGGACCACCCTTGGTAAACTTTCTTTGCTGAGGATCAGGTAAACTTTCTTTGTATAGCCTGAGCAGTTCTACAGAATGGTGTTCCATCTATTCTTCCCAGGAACACAGTGTCTTTGGGGCCACTTTGTGTTAATTTCTCAGCTTGGGATGGTCACACCACACATTTAAATTCAGAATTTACACCCAGGATTAGAGTAGAATTGACATTTAGTTTTGTCTAAGTATATGATTTTTAGAAACCCACTTAGAGCCTGAGGCAGATTTTTGTGCTTTCTCAGCACATCTCCAAGCTAGGAGATGAAGTGTTTCATTTTTATAAATTTGGAAGGCTTTCAAGGATCCAGACCATAGTAGGGCACCAGCCCCATATGCCAGAGGTGGCAGGTTCAAACCCAGCCCCAGCCAAAACCTGCAAAAAAAAAAAACCAGCATCATACTTTGAAGAACTGAAAAAAATAGTTCTTCGTTTCATCTGGAACCAGAAAAAAACCCATTTAACCAAGGCAATTCTTAGTGATAAAAAAAAAAAAAAAAAGAAAGAAAAGGATCCAGACCATAGGAAAGAGCCATTCTGCTGCCCACCCCATGCAAGACCAAAGATACAAGGTCTGATAATTAAGTTCAAGAACTCATCCTAGAAAAAGTGTTACATACCTCACTACCAGATATCACTGTGGTCACCTTTGAGGTAACCCCTTGGGGAGCTGTGCACTGACCCCAGTGCCTCATCCACCCTTCAGTGCAGTTTTGAAACTCTTTCTGGAATGTCCATAAGATCTGCCATTATGTTACCCTTGATGTCCTCAATGTCATCAAAATGTCTACCTTTCAATATTTATCTTTGGGTAAAGAGCAAAGTCACTGAGAGCCAGATCAGGTGAATAGGGAGGGTGTTGCAATGCGATTAATATTATGCCCTTTGACGCCTTGTTTCAGGGTCATATAGTTACACTAATGTTTCATCACCAGTGATAACACAGCCCAAAACATTGTCTTGCCTCTCTAAAACTTCACCTCTCCTTTGCTTTTGTTCATTGAGTGAGCTCCTTTGGGACCATTTTTTCACAAACCTTTCTTATGCCAAGATTTTTGGTTAAGATTTTCTTGTTTCTTTACCACCATTTACTTAATCGGATGTATTTCTCATGATTTGAGAGATTTTTGCAGTGTTTTCATTATTTCTGCTCATTACTGGCCACTGTGACCTCCCTTCATCAGTGATGCTTTCTCTGTCCTCAGAAAAATGTTTAATCCATTTGTACGCAACCATTTTGTTAGTGGCATTATCCCCATAAACTTAGACTAACATGCCCCTGATTTCACTTCCAATCTTGCCACATTTAACAAGAAATTTAATGCTTGCTCATTGCTTTGATTCAAGCTCCAACATTCTCATAATGACACACAAAAATGCACAACAACAATAATGGACTCCACTCAGCAAGACACCACCACACACTGATATGAACACAGTTGTGAGACACTGATATACCAAGTTGTTTGTATAGTGCTGCCAACATAATAAGCAAATGGTGACAAGTTTGAGAACTTAATTGTCAGATCTCATACATCTTTCCTCCAGCCCCATCAGAGAAATAAAACCTTAGCCTCAGGGTGGTGCATGTGGCTTGGTGGGTAGGGAGCTGGCCCCATATACCGAGGGTGGTGGGTTCAAACCTGGCCCTGGCCAAATTGCAACAAAAAATAGCTAGGCGTTGTGGCAGGTGCCTATAGTCCCAGCTACTAGGGAGGCTGAGGCAAGACAATTGTCTAAGTCTTGGAGTTGGAGGTTGCTGTGAGCTGTGACAGCACTGCACTCTACCCAGGGCGATAAAGTGAGACTCTGCCTCTACAAAAAAAAAAAAAAACCTTAGCCCCAGGCTCAAAGCCCTGCACCCAGGCCTAATGACTCCAAATTTCAGCAAGGCTGCTGGGGGCAGGTGGTATAGAGCTGCTGTGACCGGCATCAGGGCTGACACTCACTCTTTGGCTAAACTTTATGTGTAGACTTCACTGAGCATTCGTACCTTGTTCAACAAGGGAGAGGAATCCATATTGTCTTACCATAAAGGAAGAAGCAGGTTCCAAGAGCACTTCTCCACACTCCCTGTTTCCTCCTCACCTGTCTTCCCTTCCCACACCTGACTGCCTCCTAAACTCAGGTATGCTCATTCTCTCACCTTCCGACTTCCCCCTCTGTGGGGTTGAGAAGCACACTTGCCAGCTTGCTGCCTCCCTGTGGCTAAGTCATGTAGCTCTGAGTAAGGAAAAAAGAGTTTCAGGCAAAAGAAGAAGATGAGAGGCAGGCCTTCCAGGACATGCTTACCGATGTCCTCAAATGTATTACTCATGAGTCCTCAGCTGCATCTCTCCATAGCATTTCCGAATCTAACAAAGCATCATCTTTGCAGTGATTTCTGTGTAATTGGTGAAGAAGCCAATTTATATCTACAAATCAACTTTGCTTCCCTTTGGTTAGAAGGGGGAAAAAATACCCTTGAATTAAGATTGTCTCTCACCCAGAGAAAAGAGTCAGAAAGTGCCCAGGATTAGGTGCAAATTCTCCAAATGTTCTCAACTTTCACACAGCCAGATACTTTTCTAAATGTTTTCTCAAATTTTCCAGAGAAACATTTTTCTAATATTTCCTCCTGTTAAAACAGTTTCCTTTCAGTTATCCTTTGTACAGTAATTTTAAGAATAGTCTCCAAAAGGCCCCTGCTCCATAGGTCTTTGCTTCTGGTGATAACATGCCAATGGCAGCTACACTGTAAACACAGTCGGTGACCCACTGCCCCATCTGCCCAGTATCCTATAGACTAAATACTTAAATTCTCCCCTAAGGGTCAATTTTCTTTCATTTTCAATTTTTAAATCTCTTCATCTAGCTGTATTACTTTTGACCATCAAGTCCAGGTGAGATTGACAGATGCTGGCAGTTGTCATAGCTGCTGCTAAGTACTGCTTACCTTAAAAACGGAGGCAAAACAAACACAGGAATTCCAAGGAACCAGCCCTCAGCTCTAGGTTTATGAAAAATGGTAGGGAAAATAAATCACCAGTCCTTCCCCCATCTACCAGACTGATATTTACAAGAAGCAGCAGGGACATGTAAGGGAGACAGTAGCTAAGAAGGAACAAAAGTCAATTGTTAACCAGCACTTCAGAGACAGAAAGCTCTGTGCTTCCTCTAAGCAGTTTGATTTATAGCTTCTGATATTAGGCACAAGAGTGCTCACAGCCCGAAGTGTTCTGTGTCTTGACCTGTAAAAATAAGTCGATTAACCCTAGTCAATCTCCCATTATACAGAGATGCCTGAAATTTAGCAAGCAAAAGGGTGGCTGAGGGCAGCTTAAGAACCAACCATTGTTCCTGGTAATGGGTAGTGGCTGGGGAAGTCAGAGCCCGTCTTTGCTATAGCAAAATTATCATTCAGCTTAAGGTGCCGGGGAGGGGCTTTCATCTCTTAATAAGAAAATGGAGGACTGTTTTTATTTTTAATTGCTGGAGCTAATTAAAGCCCGGGGCTCCTGTGCGGACCTGAACCCTCCGGGGGCGTGTTCCCATACACCTCTGCCTGCACCTCACCCCAACTGTGGGAACCCCGCCTGCCTCCACTTCCTGCTGCAATTAGCCAGGGCTGCTATTCGGATTAAGTACTTCATTACAGAAGATAATTACGAAGGTTAGCTGGTTCTCTGTGCCTTAGGAGTGATTTCCTTGTGCTTTGTGAGGGTAATTCTAAGGGTGGGTGCTGTTTTAACCTTTGAAAGGCAAAGTAGGAATTCACACATCACATGATGGTCAAGTGTTAATATATCCATGGAAAATGGAAATATTTTAAACCCACCAGGAAAACCAAGCTAACAAAGATTCTTTTTAAGTAAGATTTGAGGAGGGCTTTAGAGAGGAAATAAATGCTATCATTCTAGCAGCACCTACAAACTGTTATAATAGATCTGTATCTGATCTCCACAGAAGCCCTGGGTGGAAGAATCTGTGCTTTTCCTAACATGCCAAGCAAGGGTGAAATTGTGCAGTAGAAGGTTGTCAATTACTATGGAAACATTTTTTCCTGCAATATTCTGTTCTTTCAGTTGTGTTGTAATAAGCACTGTTGCTGACTCCAATAAAAAGAAAATTACATATGAGTAGTAGAGTTGGAGTGTGGGGTAGGAAGACCAAATGATAGAAATAACCCAGCCGGTCCCTTTACCAGATTTGGGGCGAGCATACAGTGGAGACTCCTGACCTTGCTTCTCTGTGCTGTTCACCTCAGCTCCTAAGAGCAGCTTCTCCTTGGCCACTTAGGGGGCTTCAGGTTGGCACATCGATAGCACAGCACACCTTTGGGAGGAAAATCTAGGAACGAGGCCAAAATAGACCCTAGATGAGGCTGGAGGCTGTTTAGGTGGGTAATTCCCCAACCCTGGGTACCAGGATGGACTGTAGGGTGCCGATGAGTGGAGACTGCTCTAGGTGGATATGAACTTTTGGCTCAGGGGACTCCTAACTCCAGGAGGGAAATCACAACAGATACAGGAACGGAGCCTGTGCTTTAAATCATGGTTCAGGGCAAAGTCATGAGTGCCCAGCTCCAAGAACAATATTACAAATGACATTAAAAATTATTTGATAGAAAGGCCCAGTGAGGTGACTCACACCTGTAATCCTAGCACTCTGGATGGCCAAGGTGTTGGACTGCCCGAGCTCATGGGTAAAGACCAGCCTGAGCAAGAGTGACACCCAGTCTCTAAAAATAGCCAGGAGTTCTGGTGGGCACTGATAGTCCCAGATACTTGGGAGGCTGAGGCAAGAGAATAACTTGAGCCCAAGGGTGTGATGTTGCTGTGAGCTCTGGTTGCTAGACACCAGAGCACTCTACCAAAGGTGATAAAGTGAAACTCTGTCTCAAAAAGAAAAACAATTACCTGATAGAGGTTCCTCTATATCCTATGAGCCATGCTGAGTACCAAGGATATGGGAGTGGCTAATTATGCAGTATAAGATGATTGCTTTTTAAATAAACACACCAGAACTTTTATACAACCAGATAAGTGGTAATTTCTAATGTTCTAGTTATTACAGAACTATAACCACCCATTTGGTATTTTGCTTCGGAGTGGAGACTACATAGAAGAAAACTATATGTAGGTATATATGTATGTGTATGTGTACATAAGATTCAAGACTTTAAAGATCTTCTCTTTCTCTTTACAAAAAATAAAAAATTGAAGTTCAGGAATCATAAGTCTTCTGATAAGGGAGTTCTGCTGGATGGTGATCTATCCCAAGCTCCC
This sequence comes from Galagoides demidoff, assembly GCA_963574575.1. Classification (NCBI taxonomy): domain Eukaryota; kingdom Metazoa; phylum Chordata; class Mammalia; order Primates; family Galagidae; genus Galagoides; species Galagoides demidoff. The sequence goes on along the minus strand of CAUYQV010162482.1, from coordinate 1,370 downwards.
CAAAAGCCTGCTGATTGCAGAATTGATCAGTTCATTCAAGTTTCCTGACCTTGTAAACATCATAGCTAATGCTAAATTGTGAGCAAAATCTCTCACACAGAGAGATGAGACTACAAATTGTTTTGCAAGTTTAGCTGTTTTCAAATCAACCAACTATAAATCAAATCGTCGTCAAGGCTATGGGTTCTGCCTTTCTAAGTCTGGGTATTCCAAGCCTAAGAAGAGTTCCATGCCCCAGAGGTTTATATCTTCAACTGCCCTAGGCTCCAACCTCCCATAAACACTCTTGCAAACTAGTCTAGGTTGAATGAGAGAGGACTTTCTTTTAAAAGTCAAAAATAAGGCATTGATACATCTTTGCAAGATGGGAAGAAAAAACACTAATAAATAAATCCAGTCTCCCAGATGACCTCAATATTAGAAATGACCCATGCAAGCACCTTCATTGAAAAGTGAATAAAACTAGGAAACATTGCTGCCAGATTTAGCATATAGTAGGTCTGATTTAAGGAAACACACTTTGTTGATTCATTACCCCTCTTCCCATCCAAGAGTAGAGTGGCCTTCAAAGTGGAGAAGACCCTGTCAAAACTTCACTAACACTCCCTAACTCAGGGGGTAGAGCAGATAGCTGGGCAAGGAACCTTGATACACAAAGTGCAGACCATTGCTCCCCACCCCAGTCTAATCCATCACGGGAATCATGTTAGCTGCAGCCAAAACAGAGATAACCCCCTGTATAGTGGAGAATTTTCTAGCTGTGATCACCTAACCATCACCTCTCAACATCTACTCACACCTCCAAGCTACTGAATTCCTACTATATATGCACAGTAAAATGTAAATTTTCTGTTTTCCTGTCATCTGGAACTGCATAATTTGAGCAGGAAGCCCCATCCCCACCCTGTCACAAACTAATTTTTGACAGAATGCATTATCATTCTCATTTAAACAAGAAAAACAAAACAAACAAACAAACAAAAAAACCTCTAGAAGAATAGGCCCAAAAGAGAAAAATTTAGAAACTTAAAAGGATACTCCTGTTTAAAGAAGAATACCTCATTGAAAAAATGAGAGAAAATGCTTCTCTGTTCAAAAAATTTGCTATGGCTCGGCGCCTGTGGCTCAAGTGGCTAAGGCACCAGCCACATACACGGTAAGGTGGTGGGTTCAAATCCAGCCCGGGCCCACCAAACAACAATGACAGGTACAACCAAAAAAAAAAAAAAAGTCGGGCATTGTGGCAAGCACCTGTGGTCCCAGCTACTTGAGAGGCGGAGGCAGGAGACTCCCTTGAGCCCAGGAGTTGGAGGTTGCTATGAGCTGTGATGCCACAACACTCTACCCAGGGGGACAGCTTGAGGCTCTGT
>CAUYQV010162478.1:0-27017 GCA_963574575.1 Galagoides demidoff | reverse complement strand
CCAGAATATGTCTTGATTTTCTATAGCAAAGTGTGTAGAACCAATCCCCTTTATTTAAATAAAATGTTTTTAGGCTCAGTGCCTGTGGCTCAATCGGCTAAGGTGCCAGCCATGTACACCCAAGGTTCAAATCCCCAGTCCAGGCCCGCCAAACAACAATGATGACTGCAACCAAAAAATGGCCGGGCGTTGTGGCGGATGCCTATAGTCCCATCTACTTGGGAGGCGGAGGCAGGAGACTCCTTTGAGCCCAGGAGTTGGAGGTTGCTATGAGCTATGATACCATGGCACTCTACCCAGGGGGATAGCTTGAGGCTCCATCTCAAAAAAAAAAAAAAAAATGTTTTTAAATTTCTCTGTAGAAGTAAGGTTTTTTTTTTTCATTATTTTATGTTTGAATAATATTCTCTCACTGCAAAGTTCTAATTACCTTAACTTCTTAAGTATCCCTAACAGATAAATTAGCAGCTGGTAGGTGTAGATTGACAAGAATGGATGACATCAAGTGTTGGCAAACTATAGCCCTGGGCCCGAATCTATCCCACCACCTGTTTTTGTCCTACCTACAAGCTAAAAATGGCTTTTACAACTTAAAATGGTTGACAAACAATCAAAAGGAAATGATACTTTTTTACTCATGCAACTTACATGACATTTCAGGGTCCACAAATAAAGTTAAATTGGAACGTGCATGCCCTTTTCTTCAAGGTCTGTCACTGCTTTTGGGCTACAACAGCATGGTTGAGGAGATGCAACAGGGGTTGTGTGGCCAGTAAAACCTAAAATATTTATTCTCTCACCCTTCACAGAAAACACTTGCCAAGTGCTGGATGGCATGGACCTTCAAATTCCCTTTTCTACTTTCCATCTTTTTATTTCCTTCTCCAAACCCCACTTTCACCTTGACTTTGGTGTTTGAAAGGTATTTCAGGATAGTAGAGGGAGCTCAACCTCAGAGACCTAATTCTGTGTATGACAATGCACCTTAATGCATTTTCATTTTCATCGTCATCTCATGAAATATAGAAGTCAGCCTAGATACTCATTAATCAAAATGCCCAACAGTTACATAGTGCTTTAAAATTTATAAAGCACTATCACATGCATTGTCTCACTTAAAACTTTGCACTGGTCCAGATGGAAGACCTGAAGTTCAGATATGCTAACTGACTTTCCAAAAATCAGGCAACTAGTCAGTGGTGGAGAGTAGACTCTAAATCTGATTTTGGGTCTTTTCTATTTCTATTATTGTCCTGTCTCAGAAAGTTGGAGATATAAACAAAAATTCTGTGATCTGATAGCTGTTCTTCTCTTGAAATCACGCACAAAACTCATGTGAAATAAATCTAAGGAGAACTTCTTCCTGCCTCACTATCACTCCAGCATAAAACCATAAGATCTGTAGTCTGGGCTTCCTCTCTTTCCACAGAGGAGAGATAGAACAGTGATGTGGTGCATTTTCACAGCCACAATAATTCATGCATCAAAGAAGAATAATTAAGAAGCAACACTCAAAACTGTAAGATGTAGGATGTAAAATAACAGCCTCCCGGATTCCATCCTTTAACCCCTAAGACGACTTGCCAATAGCAGTCAGAGTGAGTGTTTGCAAATCCAAATCCTATCCTCAGGATTCCTGCAAGGCTGCTCTTTGTCTTGGACTCTCTCCCACCCTCTCTCCAACTGACCTGCCATTTTCCTCTCATTCAACCCACTGTGGACCCACAATGGTCCTTTGCCTTCTTTGCTAAGAACTGCTCCTTTCTATGATTGCTCTTCCATAGACCTGGATCATCATCACCTGAGATCTTCTCAGGACTGACCTTCCCGCCATCAAAGCTCCACTCAAAGCTGGTCTTCAAAGACACTTTCCTTGGCCACCTTTCTCCATCTCTCACTAACCTGGTACCCTGACTCATCTCTCTTTGTCATTATCCCTCTCTAAAATTATATCATAAATTTTTAGTACAATTCTTTAGGATCTATCTTCCTCCAGCACCATGTAGGCTTCTTTGGCACAAAGACCTTGCCTGTCATTTCCACTAGCATCTAGAGCACTGCCTGGCATGTGGTTCACACTAAAATACATCCATGCTGAATGGAGGAATGAGTGAATGTGTGTGGCCTTCAAAATAAATTCCCCCTTTTCCTGATGTAGCCTAGGTGGTGATAAGGCAAGGAAGATCACTCCAATCAAAAACGTAGTATACAGCCCTGTCAGTAGCCATTTGCCCAGAAACATATGAAATAACATAAACAGTGTACTTATGAATTCAGTCTGGAAAGAAAATCATTTCTAAATTGTAGGAAAGCAGGTTGTTTACGGCACTATGTACATTGTTGCCTGTAAATATATTTTTCTCACCATTTTCATTTGAGGCCTTAGCTTTTCAGCATTGTGGCCCTCATGATTCCAAGTCACCAGGGACTCATTAGGTGTCTTAAGTTTCTAAACTACCACAATTTTAAAGCTAGAGCATGCAAGCATCTGAGCAAAAAGCTGAGAAGACCCATTGAACCAGCTGGTACTATGGCTCAACCCCTTTCAAGGCAAAACATTTTAACTGACCTAAAATATTACTAATAGCCAGCTTTGAGTATATTGACTCTTCAGAGTCTTTGGTGGCAAGTGCAAGTATTTCCAACTATTTTTTTCTTCTGTGTGTGAAGATTAAAGTTGTATTTCAACATGCTTTAAGTGGCATCATTGTTAAATAGATTGAAGCCCCGACAGTGGCTCTTAGTAGATCTCAGTCTGAATTGACCGCACTCATTTATAAAAATGACTTTTATTTTAAGAAAATATAACTTTATCAAATTTTCCAACAGTCAAGAGGAGTGGTGTTTTTTAGAAACGCATGGCTTAGTTCTGAGGTGTACGTGAAGATGGAGTTGAATTATGCTGGAGACACGGTGATTTAATGAACCATGGAAAAGTACATTTACTTCAAGGGAATGAAATGTGCTCAGCATATTTCATCAGGAAACTTAGAAGGGATAAATTTGAAAATAATCCAAATCTACTACCCTAATGGGATCAGGTTAGAGAGGAGAGGTGTGTGTTAAAAACAGTCAATTTCCAGTTGGTTGCTAAGGAAAGCTCCATGATGCATGATTTTATGTAATTTTCTGTTGGGATCCGTCTAAGGCATAACTGTGAATTTTGTCTTGAACATTTTTCTTACATTTTCTTTCTATTCCACTGATTTTCCTTTTGGTTACCCTTATTCTCCCCCATCTAGACCCTCTAACCTTGGCAATGCCTTGTTTGTCCCTCTGTTCTCCATAATTATTCTTCCTTTATCTGTTGAATTTTCCTACCCCATGGTTGGTGGAATGGGCATTTTTGAAATTTTACCCTGAAATCAGGTACTTATTTTTGTACACAGTAGTTTATTAATGTATTGGGCTCTTATGTAAGGAAAGACAAACTAGTCAGATACATGACCTTGCCTCTTATTGCTTATAATCCTTGCTAGTTATCCCAGAAAATAGAATACAGTTTATATCAATGAGTAGATGGCTTACAACAAATAGCAGAATATTTGCTTTTTAAAAAATACATAAGGATCTGGAATTTCAAAAGAAAGAAATGGTTTCTTAATGGAAAAATTTGAGCTTCTTGTACAGGTAGGTAGACAAAGCATTCTGGGGGAAGAGATTGTTTTCACAGACCTGACTGTACCATTAAATCACTAAATTAAAGTTACTGTAACTAGAGGTGGTAACTGGATAATGGCCTCCTCCCCCTCCCCCAGAGGACTGAATGCAGGGACTAAGGTATTTATGCACAAAGTAGAAGGCCTTTTTAAGTAGCAGGAATCCAATTTCATTGTCGTTATTACCATTGTGCCAAATGACTTGTAAAATAAAATAAATGAGATCTACAGCACCTAGCAGGCTAAGACAACCCCCAATTCATCATTCCCCTGCAAAACTGTACTCTGATGGTCTCAGAATGAGAGTCAGAGAGAGGATTAGTTCTGACCTTCCACTGATCAGAACAAAGTGTTATTCTGGATCTCACTTCACTGGGTTCTGACTAGCATAGCTTTTTTTGTATTGTCTTATTTTTCTTTCTTCATAAATCAAAGTAAGAATCCAAAGAGCTAGAGGACCTGCTGTTTGCTGCAGTTTTATACAAAAAACCCCATTTGTGTCCATTCATGTGATTTGTGTCTCAACAAATAGACACATAGAAGGCTCTCGGTGGAGACCACTGATTCCATTCCACCTCCAGAGAAACGTGGAACCATGGGTGGTGGGCAGAGTTTGAGAAACTTGTCACTCACTCATCACTGCAAGTCTTCATATTCCATACGTACATTCTGTGACTGGCACACCATGTCTGAAAAGTAACAAGTAGCAGTGAGGGAGAAGAAAAATGTATGGGATAGTCACTTTTAAGAAAACATAACACAAAAATATTGAGAAACTCCAGGGATAGATCTAGACTTGGCTTCAGTGAAAACAGTTTTAATATGCTTGAAACAGTCTTTACACCCTTATTTCGTTGTGTGAACTGGCAAAAAAAGCACCTAGTCTGTGCATGTGATCTGAAACCTATGTAATGTTATAATGTTTTCATGAGAATAGGCTGCAGTGATTATTTAAAGCCACTCAAGTAAGTAAATCCAGTAAAACTTGGAAGTTACAATGCTGAGGATTTTTATTACCCCCTTGGGCATGAAGCAGATCTGGTCTAAGGAGAATCTCGTCTTACAAAATAGCCATGTGCTGATACTGTCAAGGGTGAACGCATTCTTCCCTACAGCCTCTGAATTTGGGCTGAATTATCTCTCCATCCAGTGTGATGTAGTTGGAAGAGCTTTAAGAGGAAATCTGACTGTGAACTCTAGCCCATCATTTACAACTGGATGACTTAGGCAACTTACCTAAAATCACTGAGCCTCAGATTGCCCATCTACAATAGTAATAATGTTAGCTATTTGGTGGTTTTATTCTTCTTTGAGGGATTGTTTATTCTATGCCAGGCAATTTGCTAAGAATTTCACTTACATTGTGGCAGCTAATATTCGTCATAACACCAAGTGTTAGCTACTGTTTATGTTTTAGGAAACTGTCCTTTAGGGAGAATTAATCACCTCACTTAATTTAAAGCTAATAAGTAGCAAAGTCAAATTTCACATGTCAGAATGACTCCAAAACCTGTGCCCGGCCGGCCCTGTTGCCGTAGGCACTCCCTGTGAGGTAACAGCAGGCCCTGCTCCGTAAAGAGTCATAAGACCCAAGCCAAGTTCTCTGGTAAAACAGACACAGTAGAGAAGCTAGCCAAAACCAAGTAGAACCAAGATAGCCCAAGGAAAGACCTCAGGTGCCCTCACTGATCCTTATGCTAGCTATAATTAGCATATTAAAAGGAACTCCCAAGGGCCATGACAGTTTACAAATGCCAGGTCAACTCCCAGAAGGTACCTTGTAGCTAAAGGAGGAACCCTTGTTCCTGGGAACTCCTTTCCCAAGATTCTTAGGAATAATACGTAACATAAAGTTAAACAGAAGGTTTATTACAAAACCGAGGAAAGTTACACAGTGGTGCTGTGTCGCTCTGGGAGACAGGCCCTGCTCTGCCACTGGAGCAATCTCTTCCTCTGTTACTTTGGTAAACTTGCTTTTGCTTAACTCTGTCTGCTGGCTCTATTCTTTCTGTGTCAAGCTGAGAATGCATTTGGCCTTCAGACCGGATCTCAGTTTGGGGGTCGACTTTCCTATATCACCTGGATGGCCCCAGTCACGGGGCAGTGTTTTTTGTGCTGACCTGTTGTGAACCCTGCCCTGAGCCTTCCTTCCAGTGCAACTTCATTCCCTTCCCAGTCCTTATTGGTGCCATGATTCTTTTATAAAATGTAAAACCTAGATTCTGATTATTACTTGCCTGGCTTTCTTGACTTAGGCGGAGGCTAAGCTGTGTCTTAATCTCTTCTGAGTTCTGGATTGCTGCTCCTTGATGTTTAACTCCATGGGACTTTGGACTTCTTGTCCGTCTCCGGGGGCACTCTATCTCCATTTGACTAAGCTGAGTACCCTGGACTTCAAAGCTTGTTCAGGCCAGAATTTATTTTACCTCCCCTACTTCAACTAAGTTTTTCCATTTATGCCCATTTTAGAACTGTAACAATTCTCTCCTTCCCCTGCCTTCCTAACATGTATATGTAGGTATATACATATAAAATCACCCCACTTGTTTAGAGAACTCTTACTCCATCCTCCTCAGTCCCACAGCTTCCAAAAAACTGACAGTCATACCGGCCTGCCATGCCCTGCTAATGCCCAATCCCAGAGCTTATGGTGCCCTACAAAATACCTTCAGGTTCACAAATGAATTATTTTTTTTTCAATCAAGAAGTCCTGGTGCCTGCAAACACAATATAGATGTAACATCACTTATGGGGCCTATGGAAAGGTAAAAGAAAACAGACCAAAAAATAACCACTTTTTTCTTCCTTTTTAAAATCATGAACATCTTGAAACCATACAAAGATTTTTTTTTTCTTTGACTTACTGGTTAGATTGTATTTAGAAGACATTCTGCTACAAAGAAAAATTGCTATCATCAAAATGAAACATAAAAGCAGAAAAAAATAGGGCCTTTTACTCTTGTGAAGGTCAAATTGTTCCTTGGAACCATATACCTAAGTGTTTTTCAAAACCATAGATTTCAGGGTTAGGTCAGTTTTTTTCTTAGTACCAAATATTTCACTTAAAATGTGAAAACAGATCAATAATCCAATGTTTTTTTATTAATTTCATATAAGAACTCAAGTATAAAGTATTACATTTTTTCACAAAAAGCAGGGAGAAGGCTTCATAGGGTTCACAGTTTCCCTTAATACATATGTACTTTAAAAAATCAGCTGATTAAAAATTCTGTTCAGTGTTTTTCTTTGTTGTTGTTTTGTTTTTGAGACAGAGTCTCAAGCTGTCACCCTGGGTAGAGTGCCGTGGCATCATCTCTAACTCATAGGCTCAAGCTATCCTCTTGCCTCTGTTTTTCTATTTTTAGTAGAGACAGGGTCTTGCTCTTGCTCAGGCTGATCTCAAATTCATGAGTTCAAGCAATCCACCTGCCTTGGCTTCCAGAGTGTTGGGATTATAGGTTTGAGCCACCGCACCCAGCCATAAAATTCTGTGGAGCCTTAGATATGCTCAGTCTCTTTTGTGTGAGACCCCATCCTGCCTGACCCTGTGGAAATGATGGGTTGTCAGCCTGCACCTCAGCCTAGAGAGCAGTACACAGGGGCCACCGAGGTCACAGAGGTCTCGGATGGGAGAGGGGGTGGCCTCTGTGCTTATAATCACGGTTTGGGAAATACAAAAATATTCATTTCGTAGTTTTTTAATCAAAATAAATAGCTTAAAACCAGTTATCAATCCAAAGGAATATACATCAAGAAAAGAACCATAACTGAAAGCCAAAATAAGGAAGTTTGATGCCTCAAACTGCCAATGAAGACCAGCATGCCTAGAATTCCATGAGCAAAAACTGGGGCTTGTGTGGCTGGTGGACTTTGGGCCTTTTCATGTTGAAGCTAATTGACGAGGGCTATGGAAAACAAACCCAGGCCTCATGGCTAAGCACCACAGAAATAGATAAATGCACTATAGTCCACCCGGATGGACAGAAAGGGCTAAACCCCTCACTTGGCTAGCAAATGCCTACTTGATCGGGGCAATTTTTGTGCCCTGGTGAGCGAGAACATGGCCTTCAGATCCTTCCCAACGTGGCACCTTAGGTATTGACTGTCAGTCACGGGAGGTGACATGTCAGGGGCAAGTGACTCACCTCTTCTACTTAAGAAGCATATACGTTAATAGCGGAGCCACACAATACTGGTAAGTCACTACAACCCGCTGCAGCACATGGTGAATTGTTTGAATGTAGCATAAAAATAAAACATGTTCAGAGAACAGTGATTTCTGACCAGACTGACAGCAGAAGGAGTCGGGGGGGAGGGGAGGGGGTGACCTCTGAGCAAGTAAGCATCTTCATGGCCTAAGAGTGGAGAAGAGATGATGGGGAAGAGCTGTTTTGACTATGAATAGGACATTATAATTATTTGGGCTTGGATTTTAGAAGCCTGCTAGTTGTACCATTAGGTTTTAAACCAAGATAGAAAAAAAACCTTCCAGTAAATGATGAGGATAATTAAAGCGTGCGTGTGTCCGTAAGAATGATATATAGTCTGCAAATAGAGCACTGAAGGATGAGCTCCAAAATTTGCTAATTCTCTATTTCTAAATGTGGGCACTGTTATTTATGAGAATACTAATTCTTTTTTATGGTGGTTACATAATCAAGTGTTTCTGTGATTTAAAAAAATGATTAAAGTATTGGTCTCATAAAAACAAAATAAATCACATCAATAATTAAATTTACAGCAGATGCTTTATTTGTGGGGCATTTGTGTGCAGTTTATAACTGAACTGTCAGACTTTCATTTCACATGGGCATGAGCGTCCTGCTCGCTTATATAAAACATTTATGTTTCAAGTTAAGAAAAAGGTAAGAGCCGTGAAAGCCTCAATTCTGAGTATGGAGATGAGCAAACCTACATATGTGGGGATTGTCCTTCAAACAAGGCTTCATATACAACGGAAAACATTTTCTAATGACCAGAGAAAGGTAAATTCCAGGAACTCTGGTACTTCCTCAGTGTCCACGCTTGCTTTTTAAAAAGTCCAGTTAAAAAACTTTCTAGAAGCAAACTGAGACCGAATCCTAGTACAAACATGCAATGTGTTGTTGCTGTTGTTTCCATTTGTTGAATTTGTTGTTTTGTCCATGGGAAAACTATTCCGTTTGGTGAAAGATCAAAACATTTCATATAGAACAAAAGAGGGTTTCGAATTCTAATACACTTAGGGTTTAAATCACATACCGTCATGGTATAATGAATTTTTTAGTAGGATTATCTGTTTGTGTATTTGTTAGATCTGTGTAGGTGTGAGGGGAAGCCTGCCCTTTCCCCCAAAAGTTCGCTGAAAGATCAACTCACAATTAAGGCAGATTAATAAGAGAAAGGTTTATTTACCATGCCCATGTGGGGAATCACAGAGGGGTTATCCAACATCTCAGTGGGATCCAGATACTGTTATACATGCCTTTCAGTGAGGTGGGGGACCTGGGGAGTACAGGAATTCTATTTAGAAGGGACAGTGGTGCTAGGGAGGATCAGTGGATGGGGGAAACAGATTGACTTGCACATTAACCTGAGAGGTAGGTGTCATGTTTTAAATGATTTGGGTCAGGTCTGCTTCCATTCTTGACTGTCTTTCCTGCAATATACTGAGATAGGAGGAGTAGAGGGGAAGTCAATGGTCCCTTTTGATGTTCTGATCAGGTCAGTCTCATTGATGCAGATAGAGGGAAGCCCCTTCCAAGGTCCAGTTAATCTCGAGGGGCCTCAGTTCAAAATATTCTTTGTACTCAGAGTCATATTATGGGGTGAAATTTCCTGAGTTCCTTCATAACAAATTGCCTGGTGGCATGAAACAACATGAATTTATTTTCTCACAGTTCTTGAGCCCAGAAATTCTGAATCAGGTTGTTGGCAGGGTTGGTTTCCTTTGGAGGTTCTGAGGGAAAGTCCATTTCTTGCCTCTTCCAGGTCCTGGTGACTCCAGGAATTAATTCCTCCTTTAGTGGCAGCATCACCCCAATCTCTTCTTTCTTCACACGGCTTCTCCTCCATGTCCCTTCCTCTCTTCTCCTCTAACAAGACTTGTCATTAAATTTGGGGCCTACCCTAATTCAGGGTGCTCACATCTAGATATTCGTATCTGAAAAATCTCTGTAGAGACTATTTTTCCAAGTAAGTCACACATCCAAATAGAAAGGCTCATAGGTTGTGGGTAGACTTATCTTTTGGGGGGCCCCATCAGTCAATCCAATAAAGTCATGTTCAGTTATTTTTTCTGTTATTCACATTGTAGATATAGCTTCTTCCCCCAGTTAATAATGATATTACATTAAATAAGAAATAATCTGTGGCTCAGCATAGTGAATTTTGTCCTCTTCTGCTTTTATTTGGTTTTGTTAATTGGTGTAAATTCCATTCATCTTCCACTTGTTTATAAGACATTGCTCCAATTCAACAGAGTTTAATCTCATCCTCTGAAAATTCCTCAAACATTACCTTCTAGCTGAAAGAATATAAGAAATATCCATCCTGTTATTTACTTTCAATTTATTAATTAATTTTAGTTTTTGCCATCTGTTCTCCCAGAATAAAAACAGCCATCTACTGAGTTGTTAATATGTCATGAAAATATTTTCTTACTAGAATTAATGTGGTATTATTATAATAAAAATGTTAAAAATGTATAGACTTTAGCCAGAGATGGTTCTAACTATGGTTCATACTTTACAGCTTTTGTACTTTTCAATCTATTTGATATAAACGAGTCACTCAATCTTTTTTAGCCCATGTTATCTAATCTGTAAAATGAAAACACTAATACCTCCTATGCCTGTTTCTAACAAAGACTGGATATAACAAAGGTAAATCATTCAGGGGTTTCTACCTGGAAGCCCTCCAAAATGTGAGGACTTTTTTGCTTATCTGTAGTGGTAGATATCACACAAATTATGCCCGGCCTTTATTTTATTTTATTTTCTCATCATCTTTTGTTAGGGTTTGTGTAGTTAATGTGTGGCCCAAGACAACGTTTTTCTTCCAACGTGGCACAGAGAAGCCAAATGGTTGGACACCCCTAGAGCCTAGCTTTGTTAATGTAACAACTTACTACACTTATTACAGGCTTTGTATACAAAGCAAAAGTATCAAAGACAATTTTACTTGTTAGTGCATTCACTTAATTCACTTAAATACAGAACTAAATGGTGTCCGATGTAAAGTCAGGGTGGGAGGTGTGGTGTCACCTGAGACTCTGAGGTCCCAAGTTGTGCCCTAACAATTTCCTTACAGGATCTGCTTCCTGACCCAAGTGAACTTGTCAGACTGGCCTCCACATCCTCCCCTGCCTACTTACAGTCTTGTTCATGCTGTTGGACTCTTTGGAAAGTTCCCCTTTCTTCTCTGCTATACTGACCTGCTCACGGTTTATGGCCCAAGAGAAGTCACTTATCAATGTAATTCATTCCCACTTACCTCCTCCCAACAATTGGAGGCATTGCCCCTCCACAACCAATTCTAAGTACAAGGTCTCTTCTCGTACTTAATCTCAAATGTTATGTTCTAATTTGAAATTTTAAAGTGCTCATAGTCTGTGCTCAGTTTGGCCTTTGTTGTACACTGCCTTGCATTGTTAAATGATGTAAGTCAGGTACCATAAATCATCAAATATAAGTGTCATGCAGCCAGAGATTTTAATTAAGTGTATTAGTGTTTGGGGGTTGCATTCTGAATTCAACATTGTTCTTGCAGGTTTAAGGCTTAACTTCAGAATGTTTGTTTGTTTGTGTGTGTTAATAAAATTAGCTCCAATCTCAGATCATCCAGACTAGTGGGAAATCCAATTCTCCTAATTATTGGGGCTTCCTGTCTCCCAGTCATTCAGAGATTGTAAATGAAGACAAACATTTGGGTCCTTCTATCCTTGGCCCATCTTAGTTACCACTAGAATGCCATAATCCAAGTGTGTATCACCTATGAAATCTCCAAGCGTCCATGACAACTAAGCTAGGAGGTTTTTCCATGACTGAGGGATCCAGCATGTCAAGTTCAGTTTAACTATTTTCCTAGAATCCAGTCAGTGCTTTATGTTATGAGAAAGCAGTCCTGGAATCTCAAATCCTTGTGGGTCTAACAAACACCATCCTTTCCTTTAACTTGGCAAAGACTTTGTCTATTCCCAGACTTTTTAATCTACCTCTCTCTTCCCTGCATGTTTAGTAAAATCTTTTCATTAAGTTTGGATTTACAAATGGCAGTAAAAGAAGCTATCTTCAGTAATCTTCTGCTTTCAACCCTGCAGCTCTACCTTAGATAGAACACAATCATTCACTTGACTGAAACTAGGGAAAAACACCATGAGAGACATACCATTTAATGTTTAAGTAAATTTTTCTGTCTAACTGTAAGCATCTAAAAATCTAAAAATTCAGGTAATCTGGATATGTCTCAAAGAGTCATGAAGCGCACCTCTCAATGGGGACTTCCCGAGGAACCTACTGAAAAAGAAATTATTTCAAGGGAAGAGAGATTCTGACGGAAGAATTGGTTGTGGAGGGGCAATGGCTCCAATTGTTTGGGAGGAGGTAAGTGGGAAAGAATTACATCGGTAACATTTGTCACTCAAATGTTTCCTCTGTCTCAGGCCAATGATCTACAGTGAAAAGGGACTGAAAGAGGACTTCTTCAAAAACTTCACAAGATGCTGAGAGCAGGTAGGACTTCTGCCTGAGGGTCCATTTAATGTAGCTGAGGGAGAACACAAGTTAGAATACTGAAGGCTCTGACCGTGATTTTGGCTCATTGATATTTTGGCACAATAGTAGAAAAACACATCTTGGATTTGGCAAAACATTCGCGAAGCACACCATGGCAACACCTGCAGCCAAGAGCGAGGCTGGTAATCCCTGTGCACTCTGTTATAATGGGGGTAGGTTCCAATGACAGACAGGTAACTCCTTGAGTAATAAGGAGCCCACATGCTTCCTCACTGACCACTTTTCATTATCAGAACCGGTGGCAAGTCACATTCACAGAGCCTGGAAAACATGAAGTGGTCTGAGCAGCAGAAATATTTAAAATGAATCAGAAAGGAGGAAAATGATATTTCCTACATTTTGGAGGGCTACTTTGTTAAAGCACAGGGATTATTTCTCCGAACTCTCAAAAGTGTATGTGTGTATGGGAGTGGGGGAGGCAAAAACTTAGAGAGGGGCCAGAATTCCAAACACATTTGCTGTCTCTGGGACGCAGCCAGAGAAATATTCTAACAATGAGCTTTGCCCTTGAGTGCCAGGAGTCAATGCCTTGAGAACATGGCATTACATTATGTTTATACCTCTCTTTATACTAACAGTTACTCAGAGGCCAAGAAATACTTGATATGATAAATCATACAACTTCCTTCAATTATTTGACTAATTGTTAGAAAAGTTGGTTGCTAAACACTTGAGTAACCCTCCTTTTCCGGGAGTACATCAAGCAGGTATTCAGGACCAAGCGCTAAAGCATTATTATTAATAACAGGGTATGTTTACAATACCTTCAGCTGTAATATACAAAATTGACCCTGTAGTATTTTCTGAATATCTGGCATCTCCTGAAATGTACCCTATCAAATTCTAGGTCATTCAATCAGAATACTCATCCGGAGATGAACTACTAGTTTAAATAAAACTGGCAGCCTCTGTAGATAATGTCTTCATTTTAAATATCCGTAGCACATATTGCCTACAATAGACTGTGCTTAGTCCTATAAAATATGTATTTAAATCGCTTTTACTTAGCATACCTCAAATTAATTTACCTTAATACATGGTTTTCAAGAGATATCTACTAACAATTCTCAGCAAATATATATATATATATATATATATATTAGATACCCTATATATAGCAAAAAGGACATATTTCTAATTTTATAATGTATCGAGTATTTTGATTATTAAATCTTTATTGAAGATAAACCATGACAATATAGTTATAGCATCCATTTGGGCATACGTGATATAAATATATTATACAGATATGATGCATAAAATATAACATTATATGTGCATCTATATTTAAGACATAATACACAAGATTTATACACAAGATTTGAATGTATCAAACTAATTTTCAATAAGATAGAGATTATTCTAAGGGCCCAAACAGAAATAAGCAGATAGCAATTGTTTACAATGACTGGCAAATAGGTTGTGGTTTCATGACCTATGGGTGTCAGGGAAAACTTCATGGACAAAGCCATTTCCAAGCTGGGTAGCTATGAGAAAATATTAATGGCTAATATTTAAGTAAACAGGTGTGTTCCAAGAAAGAGAAAACTACTGAATCAAGAGAAGGTACACATTAAATAGTCACTGCCAAGGAAAATTGTTCCAGATCTCATTGCATTGTGGACTTTGGGCTCTGTGCACTTTTTTTGACTTTAAAAACTATAAGGCAAGCATTTTTTTTTTTTTTTTTTTTTTTTTGCAGTTTTTGGCCGTGGCTGGGTTTGAATCCACCACCTCCGGCATATGGGGCTGGCACCCTACTCTTCTGAGCCACAGGCACCACCCAAGGCACGCATTCTTATGTTTAAAAGTTGTGCAATATAATCTCTTCATGCTATTTTCATTTCCTCTATTTACATTAGTAATGGAACAAGATTACAGGCTGGTTGAGGCTTTGATACATAGTAGCACACTCTCTGTCTATAAAGGTCAAAATTAACTTTGCTAACTTGGTTACCTGCCATACAGGTAACACTAGGGTACTAATGCTAATGAAATAAGAAACTGAACATTATAAAGACCCCTATGGATAGAGAATACAAATATGAAATAAAAACACAGAGATAGCATTCTTATGGGTTTAATTTTGGGTTTCAAAGATGCATTTCAGAAATGATACCTTTCTTTTTTTTATAAATATAAGATATACAGATTCTGAAAAAGAGCCAACATCTCCTTTAGTAACAGTATGAGTTCTCCTTTGACCAACCTAATATAATTTCTAGCACATGGTAGGCGCTCATCAAAAATCCGTTGACTAAATAAATTCATACACACAAACGTACAAAGATACCCATTTGAGTTAAACAGACAGGTTTATATAAAGTGAAGCACAATATAATCCAATCATTGCCTTCATTAATTTCACGAATAGAGACAACTAAAATTCAATCAGGTCATTTCAACCTTGAATGTTTTAGCAACCTTAAATATGTGGTTCAATACAAGTGTGGCCCTAGAGAAGACCATGTGGGGCAACTATTCTTTCTTTATGCTTGCTTTTTCAGTCCTACCCATAAATAGATCCTAAATAATCCCACACGCCAAACATGCTACCGTTTTCCGGGTTGCCAATGACAAACCTCAGAGCCAACTCAAGTCCACTCTCTGCTGTCTCTCATGCCATACCCAAGGAGAGTTTCAATATCAGTCACTGTAATTAATTATGTTACTACTTAAAAAAGGGGCCCAAATCCCAAGAAGCCCCAGAGCAAGGAGGAGCACCCTCTGCAATGCACTTATAAATGTAGTGGCACTGCCCAGCACAGAAATCCAAGTAATAGAATCAGTGGGAGCTAAATCAGGAAAAGATTTGGCATCCTAATGCATTTTACAGATGAGGAATGTAAGGCCTAACCAGATGAAGTAACTTGACTAAGGTCAACCCAAATCATAGCAGACCAGCAAAGTCTTGGAGAAACCGTGGAGCTGTTCCTAAGTGACCAGCATGACTGATTATCTTATTTTTAAATTAACACATAAATGAAAAGATGGAAAAGCAGGGGTCAGACTAAAAAAATAAAGGCACAATGTGGAATTCACTGCTTGAACCATCTAACCTTTTTTTGTGTGGTACAGACCACGCTCAAAGTCACCATAATACTATAGTATAGACATGTTATGTGTACCGAGATCTCACAGATGGACTTCAAAGCATTTTTGTTACAGCTAGCAAACATGCAAATAATCAGATATATTGAGCTAGCTAACTAATTTGCTAATGGAATATTTGCTCAAAGGCTAGAACTACACAGAAAAACCCTGCAATTAACCTCTGAAAACAAAAAGAATTGTTACCTAAAAGGTTTTCAGAGCTTAATTATTGATAGAAGCTTAAGGGCAAATCTAAACCATGACCTTAAACATTCTTTATCTTTATACTTCACATCTTATTTGGGAAGTAAGACAATTCTAACTCCTGAGATATCCTTATATAAAATGTAAAGAAGCAACTTCTTATAGCTCGGGGAGTTGATCAGAACAAACTTTGTTTTTGAAAATTCAATGTTATTGCTTCATCAATTTAAGATACAGATTTTTCTAGTTTTATTCCATCTATATGAGAAATAATAAAAAATAATTTTACTTGGTGGTAAATTTAACATGAAAAATTTCTGTATTGAACCATTATTGAAGCCTAAGGAAGTCTAATCAAGGGAAAGAATATACAAATCCGGAAGTGGTATGGCAAAGAAGAAATTACAACAATCTACTTGGCAAACCCCATGCAGTTTAGCTTGGCATGAACGATCACGCACATCTATGAGCCTTTACAATGATACACTGCTATTACACATTTTGTGTATAGGCTTTCCAAGAAGCAAAGGATAGAAAGCCAACATTTATTGACCATTTACCATTTGTACATAGGGGCACTTAATACATATTTTAACTGAATGAAGGTCAGGCACAGTGCCAGACAATTTATGCTTTGTCATCTAATTTTCTTTTAACAAAGAATATGCTGGGACTCTCCAGATGTAGGTAATCAGCTCAGTATCATCTGGTGGGATGAATCCAAGATTGAAACTTAGGCCTATCTTTTTGTAAACCCCAAAAATAGTTTTACCTCAAAAATTCCATAAACACTAATTATGAATCTAAATATCTTAAATTATACAGCATCTTCACAACATAATCTTTTTCTCTCTATGCCCACCGTGATCATAATAGGGAACCACTGACTAAAATGTTAGAGTTGGCTATTTCCTAATGGTAGGGTATAGTGAATAATGTGAAGACTATCTCCTTCAAGATCTCTTTCTACTCTCTTTGTAGAGAACAAATTCTTTGTTTTGAATGCTGTCTAAATTTCTATTAGTAAAAGACTAATTTCTGTTACTAAATTTTCTTTTTCAACATGCAAATATCCTTGGGAAAATTAAATAGATTGCCATAAGTTTGGTAACGTGAACTGATTTAATCAAATTGCTTCCACCCAAATGCAATATGTCTCACTGAAGAAATAGATAGGTTAATTCAGAAGCTTATGCCCTTAATAGGATGGTGGGAAGGAGAATCTCAGGTAAGGTCAGGCTTGTTAGGTACCATGAGAAGCTTTGTGCGTCCCCAAAGCAGCATGAGTGCAGCAGGAGATAGTCATATTTGGAGAGGAAGTTCAGAAAGGGAGGTTGGAGTGTAGAAACCTGTGATTCACCTGCCTAGTTTACATATGTCCAGATTTGGTGTTCAACTACTTAAAGGAACATATGCCACTCCCCAGCAACTCCCGTCTAGGCCTGTAACAGCCTAATCTATTTATTGGCTCATTACCATGCATAAGCAAGAACTATCCTTATGTATGGTACACCCTTAACTACCAATGAAATAATATATTTACACAAAGGATTAAAATAAGTGTAGGTGAGCAAACATGTGTATTTTGGGGCAGGCAAAGACAAGGAAAGCACATACTTGTCTTCAAAGAGTTTGCAATTTGCATTGTGCAGGTGTGTATGTATCTATAACGAGCATTGGCTAAAGCAAAGCTCTGAATATCAGGGCCCAATGCATTACTTCCCTAGGGCTGCTATAACAAAGTACTAGGAACTGGCGGCTTAAAACAACAAACGTTTATTTGTTTGCAGTTCTGGAGGCTATGTGTAAACTCAAGCTGGTAGCCATTCTCCCTCTGAGGTTCTGAGTTGAATCTTTCTTTGCTACTTCCTAGATTCTGGCATTTACAGTTAGTTCTTGGGGTTCTTCAGCTTTCAGCTGCCTCACTCCAACCTCTGCCTCTGCTGTCACATGGCTCTCTTCCTATGTGTCTCAATCTTCTTATTTTCCTCTCTTATAAGAACATCAGTCAAACTGGAAGAGGGTCCACCCTAACAACCTTAGCTTAATTGCCTCTGCAAAGACCTTATTTCCAAGTAAGTTCACATTCACACGATTTTAGCTTATCTGTTAGGGGAACACAATTCAATCAACTTATTTCTAACTAACAGCTACTTTATTCCTAGATGTTGAGGAATTGTGTGACCGTTCATAGTGAGATCTCTTGAAACTCAGCCAGTTAGTCTGCTATCCCAAGTTGGTGCCCGTCACTTTCTCCTAGTGCCTGA
This sequence comes from Galagoides demidoff, assembly GCA_963574575.1. Lineage (NCBI taxonomy): Eukaryota > Metazoa > Chordata > Mammalia > Primates > Galagidae > Galagoides > Galagoides demidoff. The sequence goes on along the minus strand of CAUYQV010162478.1, from coordinate 9,020 downwards.
TGATCTAACAAAAATCAGGTGTTTACACTAAGAGCTGAAGTTTCCTAAATGAGACTGAGATCCTAACTAAATTTTCAAAAGGAAAAGTATTGATACAAAATTTTAATTAAATTACTTTAACATTGACAGATGTAAAAAGTGAAATTCCAAAACAAGGTAGAACACTATATATAATAATTTACTAAATGGTATTTCTTTTATTTATTATAATATTTAATATGCTTGCTTCTTCAAATCCTATCATTCTGAACTTCATTCTGTTTTTGATCTTCTTTGTTTTGTTTTGAGGCAGTCTCACTCTGTCACCCTGGGTAGAGTGCCATCGAGTCATCATAGCTCACAGCAACCTCAGACTCTTGGCTCAAGTGATCCTCATGCTTCAGCCTCTCTACAGTCACCTGCCACAATGTGCCCAGCTAGTTTTTCTATTTTTAGTAGAGACTAGGGTCTCATTCTCGCTCAGCCTGGTGTCAAACTCCTGCACTTAAGCCTTCCAGAGTGTTAGGATTATAGGTCCAGCTTTGTTCTCTGTTCTTCATAATTTACCAGTTGTATAGAGAGGCATGATCTTTCCATTGTCTAGATAAAGAAGATATCCTTCATCAGTGAGTAAAAGGTCTTCTTGGACTAACTTTGTTTTAGTCCCTTCAATGATGTTTTTATTCCTTTGTCTAATTTTGTTCTGGTTTTTTTGCATGCTGCTGCACCCAAGCTGCTATTTACCTCTCACCCAATGACTATGTGTTTTTTTCAAATTCACATCTTCCAACTGGCCAAACTTCTTTTTTTTTGCTTTCTAAGGGACATGAGACAAAATTTCTAAACTCATTCCATAAACATTTACAAAGTAAAGATCATGCACACCCCTCTTTTGCATTTTATATTTTCCACATTAGAAATCTGATGATAAAACATTGTATTTCTATTAAAATAGGATGGATTGGAATTAAACTAAACCTGAAGGCATATCGTCTTGTGACTTCTGCATTGGTGATAATTTATCAAATTCCATTCTTTCAGTACTGAACTGAGCTAGCTTTTAAAAAGTAGGCATTTTATTCCAATTATTTTTTAAAAAGATGTTATTGGTTGATATAGTTTCAACTCTAATAGTAGTATTAATATAATTTTTCAAAATAAGTTACCTGTGTAATAGTAACATAGTTCTCATTTGGGAAAATTATAATCTGGATAGATCCAAATAGCCTTTTTGTCATTATTCCAGAGGAAGGCACAGCTCTGACAGCCTGGGTCCTCCTGATTTACTGGAATTTAAGAAGAGTTCATCAGGACCTTAGAGTAACTTTTTAATCTTTATATCACTGAGCTTTAGTTTTGTTTTGTTTTATTTTATATTTATCATTTATTTATTTATTTTGAGACAGAGTCTTACTTTGTCACCCTCTGTAGAGTGCTATAGCATCACAGCTCACAGCAACCTCCGATTCTTGGGTTTAAGTGATTCTCTTGCCTCAGCCTCCCAAGTATCTGGGATTACAGGCACCTGCCATAATGCCTAGTTATTTTTTGTTGCAGTTGTCATTGTTGCTTAGCTGGCTCTGGCCGAACCCACCACCCTCGATGTATGTGGCTGGTGCTATAACCACTGTGCTATAGGTGCTGAGCCATTGTTTTATTTTAATTTTTGAGCTGTGGCTGATTATGATTTGTGTGGTTTCTTGTTTCTAAGTATTTCTTAGTAAAACTACTGCTTAGGTAAAGTACATACCCTTGCTTTGAGTAAGGGAGCCTTCGGTCTAACCTGCCTGAACAATTCAGATTGAGGAGTAGGAGCGGTACCAGAGTGCCGACTTCCAGTGAAAAAGCTCCTCCAAAAGCCATCAATTAAATTTGGTTCACAAAAACTGTATCTATAGGGTGGTAAGGGTTGGATTGTGTCTTTTCCAAATTTGTGTCTTGAGAATCTAATCCCAATAGTGGCCTTCTTTGGAAACAGGGTTGTTGCAGATAGTTAAGTTAGGGTGAGGTCATACTAGGGTACAATGGGTCCCTCATCCAATATGACTGCTGTGCCTACAAGAGACGGAACTCTAGACACAGGCATTCACACAGGGAGAATGCCATGGGACAGTGAAGGCGGAGACCTGGCTGATGTGCCTGCAGGCCAGGGATGTCAAGGATTGCCAGTCACTCACCACAAGCTGAGGGGAGGAGTCCATTACCAGGAATCAGAAGGAACCCTGCCAACATTTCATGTCAGACATTTAGTGACAATAAATTTCTGTTGTTTAAGCTACTGAATTTGTGGCATTTTGTTATGGCAGCCATAGCAGACTGATACATGCCCCATATAAGCACAGCTACTATGATTATCTGCTTACCACTTACACACACAGACACACACATATAATACTTTGTATATACACTTTAGTATAGAATGTAGAATATAGAATACAGAATATATCATATAATGCAGAATAAATTATATAAACAAACAGATAATAGTTTCATGCATCTTTAAAAGTTGCTTAACAAAACAGCTTAATTTTGCTCTGTGAATTTATAAAAGTGTGGTTAAATTCCTCTCTTCAGATGAGGAAAAAAAAAATCAAAACCAGTTAGGCACCACGAAATCACATCTAGAAAATATCCAAAGCAACCACAAACCTAAACCCCAGGGCTTTGCTAGATTTCTTGCTGCCTGGGCGTGCATAGGCACATTGCTGTTCATTTTTAGTATGACTGTATATTATCCAAGAATTCAAACAGCAACTGTATGGCTTGTGGGCCTTTGAGCTTTAGTAATTATTGTCTGTAAATCAATGTTACCCCGCTTATATGTATGTTTGTTGGCATGCCATTTAGTTCAGTATAAGGTATGTGAATTCAGTGCATGCATGTTTGTACGTACATGCACATACAAGCAAATACACATGTTTAAGCCCATGTTTTAAACTGAGTTTCTTATTAAGGAAAATGTTAACAGTATGGATGCTGGAACAGACTGTGTTCGCACCATTCCAAACGAGGCTGCAAGCCATAGGGCCATATGCTGTGTTTTTAAGAAACCTGATTTATTGCCAGCACACATTAACACATGTGGACCATATGACTATTATTATATTTGCTTTTCTATTAGGTTGTCTCATTAAGACTTGCATGCAACGGAGAAATGAGCATGTGTGTGTATGTGTGCGTGTGTGTGTGTGGGCGTGCACGCACGTGCATTGAGGAGGACAAAAGCTCAGTAAAGCCTTCTTTAGAATAGTCCAAGTTCATGAGGTCTTCTGTATCTTCATCTTTCATAGCTCCGGATTTATAATTATCTCTTTGCCAGATATATCTACTGAAGAAGTCAATATGAATAACTAGCACATCAATGTTAACAGAGGTCCAAGCGAGAAGAATGTGGTAGATAGGATACCCAGAAAATTTTCTATCAATCCACGTTAATTTAGAGCTGTCACTTATTCTAACACAGGTTGGATTATAATTTATTTAGCTCAGTGTGCGTGGGGAAAGGATATTAAGCAAATGGAGAATTGAGACTGTGTCGCTTGCCTTGGTTAGGTGTCTGGTAACAAAGCTGCCTTCTGTACCTTTACAACAATAAAAGAAAAGCAGCCCCTTTGCATAACCTACCCATAATAACTATAAATGTTTCTGAACCAAGTATTAAAACATGTCTGATAATCAATATTTTCGTGTAATTTAAAATTATTCAGACCACATTTATTTTTAAATATTTTATAATTTAGATTTTCATTAATGGAGACAGTTATTTCTACCCTATCTGGAGTTGTGTAATTATCCACATACATTTCTCCCTAGCTCTGAGATGCTGTGTTAAGCAATAGCTTTGAGAATACGGACACCCTGGTAGCCAGGAGGGCACGCCACACCTGCTGAGAGGTGCCACCATTTTTGAGCTAAAATTTTCTGTTTCTACAGGGGATTTTTCCATGGGATAAATTAATTTCTAAGTAATAATTAGAAAAACTGGAACCTAAAGAGAAAAAAGAAAGAAAACATAACTGTCCGTAGCAATGCTACTGAAAAGAGTGCGTAGTTTTCTTTCTGTTTAGTTTTATTAAAGGACCAACATCCCTGGTGCTTCATATTATCTGGGAAAAAAAAAGTGAAAAATGAACAAGTCATGGATTTTCAGTGCTCTAATGACTTATACTAATGTATTCCTTCATCTAAATACAGATTTCTATTTAAAATTCAGCATGCAGGGGTATTATGAATTCCAGTTTAATGGATTCCAAATAATTGCCCTTTAGAAATGATGAATAGCTGTTTAAATCCACTGATAAGAATATACTATTTCTCCCCGAACAATAGGCTTTCCACATTAACTGTGTCATATACGCCTGAAATTAGTTTATTAATTTTTTATTGATATGCAAAGCCCAAACTGATGACAGATGGAAAATAATCCTTTGCTGAGAGCCCCCAGCTTGCCCCCTAAAATGTTTGCTGTTATTCTTGCGGGTGATGAAGGAGAGCACTGGGCACTAACCTTTGGGAAAGAGGCCAGGCCCATGGAAGGCAGATGCTGCCTTTTTCTTGGCGTTTGCTGGTTTGTGCAGTTCAAAAAGATGGTCTTCCAAGGTGGACATAATGACCAGCGACTCCTAAACCCTACAAAGACAAAGCTTTTTGAAGTTCCTGGTCCTTATCGCATAATGCCCTCAAGAAAGACTTCCAGGATTTGTTTCTCACTTTAAAAGGTAGCCTAACCTAGAGAAATAGTCCTATTTAAATTAAAAATACGTTATTCATTTCCCTTAGGTAGAGTCACCCTTGGGTGGTTTTTGTTTTTGTTTTTTCAACTTTATCCCTGAGCAGAATGGATGGTTTTCCATGGCAGTTAACAAGCCAAATGATATTCTGGAAGTCATGAGCAGAATAGATGCAATAAACACTACCCTATTTTGAAGTAAAAGGCATACATTTATTATTGGAGTCTCAACGTTTTCTTTGTTTATAAACAATTATATTACATTTTAGAATCTATAGCATCACATTTCTTTGATGTGTACAGGTAGGAAAGACCTGGTCATTTATATAGGAAAAAGTAAATCTGAGCTGTTTCAAAATCAAGTTCCCATAAAAGATCCATGGGAAACATGGACTCCGCGGTTATGTAAGCTATTGATAAGACGTGCCTTCAGCCTTCAACACCTTTGGTTTTATGCCTCTCACTTTTTAAGAAAATTCCATGGGAAAAAAAAAAATCTGTGTCTCTCCCAAAATGAACAGCAAAATAAAATAATTTATGGGAACCAAAATACACTTAAGAATTTATCTGATTCTTTGTTCCCTTTTCTGTTTTATGAAGTAATTATATCCACTGTAGTATTTTTTTTTATAAAATAAAACGAGAATCTATGAATAGTTCATGAATGGTGTAAAGATAGTATATAGGCAGGTAGATAAACTGACTTTGTTACATAAACACACGTAAATACAAGCAAATTGCAAAAAAAAAAAAAAAAAAAGAAAGGAGATTTCCAGCTTTTGTGCCCAGAACACAGTCCAGCAAAACCCAGACAACCAAGAAAACACCCTCAGATTCACCATCACTCCCTGCCCTCAATATGTATATTGGTTTCTGTAAGCGATGCTAGTCAGGATACAAATGAGAAGGAAAAGAAAAGGCTCATTTTATTTTGCAGTAAGTGAGCAGATAACACTATTACTTCCTTTCCCCAAATTTTATCTAAGAGGAGCAGAAGACGAAAAGAGAGAAAAATATATTTTCATATATCAGAGCCACTAATACGTAGTAGAAAGGGCGAAATCTTTTTATCTTTTCAGTACACTTAGGGATACAGTCTGGGGCTGCTGTTAACTTGGGGTTTTTCTTTCTCTCTTGTAGTAAACAACTGCCCCTTTCCTCCAGGTCTTTTCTGTCTTCCTCCGGGGTCTGCTGCCCTCCCTCCACACCAGTGCTATCCAGAGAAGAATGGGCCTCTGTTTTCCTGCCTGCCTGCAGATTGCATCCTTTGCTCCATTCAGCGGCCGTTCAGGTCTGCTAACTGCTGCCGTACAACTTATCTTTCATGCTCTAGTGACGGGTTTTCTGAAGCCAGACGGTTTCTGAAAAGAGGGTCTATTTGCATAAACAATGCCATGTGAGGAGGTCTACTGGAAACAAAATCAAAATTCACTCAAGCAAATCTTCCTAATCGATTCATTTTTTTTTTTTTGTAACTAACACCTCCTAAAGTTACCATCTGTACGCTAAAATGTGGCTGAGTGTTTGAACAATTCTTTTTCTCCTTTTCCTGTGTGTCCAGTTTACACAAAACAAGCCAAAAACATATTTTATTTTCTGAGTTAGCCTGAACAGAATCCATAAATAGACTATGGTATGTGGAATGAAGAATGCATTGTGTGTTAAACACGGGCAGGAGGCCAGCTGCGGGTCAGCTCGCCAGGGCCTTCCATGCGATTTGTCGGAGGAGCTTCACCACCATGCACACCACCGCCAGGAGGCGCCAGTGCCGGGGCCCTTGAGTGCAGGTCATCAGGCAGCGCTGCCTCTGCACGGAGGATCACACAGGGTAAGGCGCTCCTCTGCTGCCTTCAGCCACCCTTCGTTTCCTGCCCACGGAAAGCAAATTCTGGTACCAACCTTAAAGCAGGCTAAAACGAGCAGTTTGGACAAGCCTGCACAAACAAAATGAAGAGGAACATGATTCACCAGTCACATCAGTGGAAAACCAAGCCTGGTATTTTAAATGTCTTCAAGCAAATTCAGCTTTAAAGGGGATACTTTTTCTTTTAATAATTATTTTTTATTAAATCATAACTTTGTACCCTGATGCATTTATGCTTGGATATACAAAGTAAGGTGTTTACATTGAACCAAGTAACACATCCACATACTTAGTCTCAATTCTCAGAATGTTTCACTTAATAAAAATCTGAGGGCAAAATGTGTGCTGAGGCAGGCAGGATCTACTAGTCTCTTCCATCTGAAACCAGGGGTGTAATTTGGCTTACATCTTTGTTGGGCTTCTTGGAGACAGTTAACATTATGACCTAATAGATACAAAGGAAAAGCAGAAATTCTCCCAACAGCTCTTCTCCTCTTGTGGGCCTTTGACTAGTATCAAACATAATCCGGTATGCCGCTGGCCTGGATTGCCCAATCTGGAGTGCTGTTTTCTTCCTAAAAATGTCAGGATTGTGACCTATAAATACTACTTCCCATAAAAAGATAGAAGATTTCTTGGAAAAATGGCTCACTGCAGATCTGGGACAGGAAATATACAAAAAGAGCATGGATATCTTGTCACTCACAAGAAAGAAGACGTTTCTTTATCAAATGATTTAGCAGCCAATCTGGATAAACTCTTACCAGCCAAAAATGGAATAAATTTAACCATCAGTGAAGATGAAATCTGCCTTAGCATGAAAATCAAGTATGCTCCAATTTGTGAGTTTGTAATGATACCAAAAAAACCCATTTAATACTTGGTCACCTTTGGAGAATGCTAAGAAACCACTTCATTATTATGAGAACTGGCAAGTAAAAGGAAAAATGAAAGCAATTATCTTGCCTTTTTTGTATAATCAGTACCACAGGGGGAAAAAAGGCATTGATGAGAAGTTTCTTTTTACAGAAATAATGAATTAGGACTTCTGCGTAGTGTGGGTCCTGTGAAATAAGGGGTCTGGCACTGACCAGGACTGGCTGATTTTATTACTTCCTAACATCACCCTAGGTGAAAGCACGTAATTCCACCTTGAACTCACCTGGTCAAAACAAACCAACCAATAAAAAGCAAACCTGAACTTGAATCTTCTCGAGTCTTTAGGTTTAAGGGAAGAAAGAGACTGAGGAGTATGATAAATGATGCCACAGGGATAAAACGGGGGAAATCCAGGTTGTTCAAAACTCCACAAGACAAATGATTTGGAGTCTTTAAAAAAAAAAAAAATTGAAGGGGAGCTGACAGGATCAGAAAGTGGCCTAAGAGACATATACATGCACAGAGGGACCTGATTTGGATCTCAACTGAAAGTTATCTGTTAATTAATTAATTAGTTAAGTCAAATTAAATGAAAATAAAAATTAAAGTAAATTAATAATTAGGCAATCAGGGAAATGTGAACTTGACTAAATATTCACCCATCTTAATAAATTATTAAGTTTAAAGTGTAATTAAGGTATTGTGGCTATGGATTTAAGCATTGGTCTTTAAGTTTTAGAGGTATTTATGGAAATATATGCAGATGAAATAATATTACATTTGGGATTAGCTTCAAAATAATTAGGGTGGGGCAGGGTGTTTGCTGGAGTAGAGATGAAGCAAGATGGACCATGAATCAGTAATTAGTAAAGTTGGGTCATAGGTGAACAGAGCTTATTATGCTATTTTTTTCTACTTGTGTACATGTTTACATTTTTACCCAATAAAAACTTTAAGAATATTAAGATTCACAAATGGTCTTATAGAAACAGTGAATTTTCAAAAACCTTAATTCTCATGACCAAGATGTGGGATTGGGTTAGAAATGGGGAAAGAGGATGATCTAGACTAGTGGTTCTCAACCTTTGGGTCTCAACCCCTTTGTAACAATGAAAATACATCCTGCATATCAGATATTTACATTATAATTCATAACAGTAGCAAAATTGCAATTATAAAGTAGCAATAAAAATAATTTTATGGTTGGAGGTCACCACAATATGATTAACTGTCTTAAAGAGTTGCAGCACTAGGAGACATTAGGAAGGTTGAGACAAATATTTGCCAACCTTTGAAAAACCAAGCATTTATAACACATACAAAGGACTAACATATCCAAAGACAAAAAAACACCACTTAAGAAACAATTAAAAAATTATCTGCTCTTTTAATCAAAACACTTATTATGGCTCGGCACCTGTGGCTCAATCGGCTAAGGCGCCAGCCACGTACACCTAAGGTGGCAGGTTCGAATCCCCAGCCCGGGCCCACCAAACAACAATGATGGCTGCAACCAAAAAATGGCCAGGCGTTGTGGCGGGCACCTGTGGTCCCAGCTACTTGGGAGGC
>CAUYQV010162475.1:0-11172 GCA_963574575.1 Galagoides demidoff | reverse complement strand
GCCTCCGCCTCCCAAGTAGCTGGGACCGCAGGCGCCCGCCACAACGCCCGGCCATTTTTTGGTTGCAGCCATCATTGTTGTTTGGTGGGCCCGGGCTGGAGATTCGAACCCGCCACCTTAGGTGTACGTGGCTGGCGCCTTTGCCGATTGAGCCACAGGCGCCAAGCCCAAACACCCCATTTTAAGAGTCTTTTCTGTTAACATAGTTACAGAGTTCTTATTTTTAATTTTATAAAATTATGCCTTTAAACTAAAGGTAATAACAGTACTTCTTTGGCTCATAGCTAAAAAGAATCTATAATTTACTAATTTAAAGAAAATCATGGCTTGGCGATGCATTCATTATGCAGCACAACACAAATTGGGAAAGTATCTTTGATTTAAACATTTTAGATTCTAATTTATAAATGTATTCTTAACTATTTTGCATGAATATATAGTCACAATAAAGTCACACTTAAACAGAAGAAAGTTTTACTTTAATAACACATAGAACAAATATTTCGTGTTAGATTTTGTCCCCTTTCATTCCATTGTCACAAAAAGAATAGAGCAAAAGAGGCTTTTAGAAAATAAGAATGTCTTCAATGTCAAATCAAAGGTCAAGAGAATTTTTCATGAGGATATTCGATAAGATTTTCAAATTCTTTACTTGGTAATTTAGAGTTCCTTTGAAAAGATTTGACTTTTGAAGTGCAGTTTTAATCATAATTTTAGAAATAAGGGTATTATATCATGAAAGCTTTTTAGTGCAGATAATAGAAATCTCTTCCTTTTCATTCTTTTTTATAATGTCAATGTGAATTTAATATATTTTATATCCTATCAGTGTCAGAGTAGTATCTCACTATAACTTCTCAGTTCGAAGAATTCTTTCAATAATTCTGTAATACAACATTTCAGACGTACCTTGTCTTCATAAAATATTCTTTCATTAGTTCTCTTTTCCAAAAGGCTTGCTACTAACGTGAATATTATTCAATGATGCATTGTGGTCAAAGAAAATTAGTGTGACAATTTATTGACCTAATTAAGAATGTTATCAATAGTGCTTATAAGGAGAAAAATTATATAAATTTTGTGTATCACAATGTAATTAAATGAGCTAATTATTATTATCTTTAAATAACTTATACTTCAGCATATACCTATATACCTTTCTATATAGTGTTTTGAACATGGTGTAATGTTAAATAGTTAAAAAGGTACTAAAAGTTCTTCAACAAAATAATTAATTATTTTGAGAAATCTCAAGATGATAGTAGAACATTTTCCTTAAGACTGCACAGGATTTGCTATCATCTGTCCTTTACTCATTTAATTAGGGCAACTTATTTTAAACAACAATCAGGAAAGAAACTAGGTTACAACCACAAACCTATATTCAGGGATTAAGTTAATTTTAAATAAAAACTGAATTTACCATTTTTGACAGTACACGAAATATTGTTAAAAAATCATTTAAAAATTTAGCTGCTTCTGACTGAAAATTGTTAAGATCTCTGGATTTCTAAGACATTCATGGGACATTAAGTCTTTGCTTTTGGATTGTAAGGAATAGTTGAAAAGAAAACATCAGCAAGCGTTGTTTACCGTTTACTAGGAGGGTTCAGTCAGGAACACAGAGACACTGGCCGTTATGAAAGGGAATGCGTGGCGGGATGTAGAGATTGGAAAGAGCAAAAAGGAAACGAGAGCTCAACAAATTAATATCAGAAGCGGCAAGGAAACTTTATGGTTGATGGAACGAAGAAGAAATGGAGACTGAGAAGACCTGGCAGATTATAAGCAAGAATACATGGAAGTAGATAATTTGGGCTTTGAGAAGCAAGTATGGCCCATCTGCTATTGTTACTCCAGAAGGGGGGCAGGAGGGTTGGTTTGGGGAGCAAGGGAAGTAGTTGGATCCTGGAGCCAGTGCCAGTGTGAAGAGCTGATGCTGAGAAGATGTTGACAGGTGTGAAAAGGAAAGCAAAGGGAAGGATTGTTGGCTTCTACTCTACATCCTCTAGTGCACCTGTGGATAGAAACGCATTAACAGGCATCTGTAAAATCTAGGATGTAGAGTTGCAAATACTAGCTTCAAAAATCTGATAATCTGTAGGTAGAACAACAGCTGAGAGCAGGTAGCTAAGAACTAGTACAATCAACATCTGAAGATGTTTACATCTGGTTACCACAGTCCTATATTGACAATTTTAAGAATCTCAGTTTTAACTAAGAGTCTTTAAGATGTTCTTCCTTTCCCTTCCCTCTCTTCCTTTCTCTTTCTTCCCTCCCCTGTTCCCCTCCCTTCCCTTCTTTTGTCTTCCTCTGCCATGGCTCCCATGGCTTTATGGAACCTGATATGGAAGACTGCAGTCCTTGCACCATAATGGGAAAGAATTTGATTTTTCTTCAATAATATTCAGAACATTTCAGGAACACAACTCTTATTTGCAGTAAATAAATTCTCTGTATTCATCCATAGATTTACTGAAGAAATTCAGTCAGCCCTTTATTCTTTAAATACATGTATTAGCATCTTGGGCATAGCCTGAGTGACTTCATCTGTGACATAGTCAAGCTTTTTCTAGGCTATTTATACTTGTCAGAAAGGGCTACTCTGCTCACACAAATATCTGCAAGTATACAAAGGAAGAAAGTATTTGTGTAAATATTTTTATACTGTAAGGGCAGCATTAATCTCAAATAAAATACAGCGTGAGTCCTAAATTTTGCCTAGCAGACTACTATCATATAGGCCTTTCCACTTAATCTTTGAGAGGCACAAGGACAACAATAGAGCTAATGGCAGAGATTCATTTTATTTCTTGTTTTTATAATGAGTTGTTGTCTTGCATGCCAAAGTGATGAAAGGTAGCACATGGACACTACATATTAGAAATAACATATCTTCCTATACAGTGATTTTTCACTTTGGCAAGCAATTTAATGCATTCTAAAATTTAAACCAACATGGCAATATAAATGAGCAGGGGGAACAAATCTCCCAGAAATGTTAAAATTAATACGTTACCTCAAATAAATATCTAATGTACAACAAGATGCCCTGATATCCTTAGTCATCTGAGTTTATCTTTGAAATAAATTCTATTTTTGAATTCTGCCTACTGATCTTTGAAATAAATTCTATTTTTGAAAATTATTTATACTGAAATAAATAGCTTATTTACACTTTAAGGGTTAAGTATGTGGTTGTGTAATTTAAGATAAATGCATTTCTATCTCCAGAATAATATTAATATTTGACATTTTAGTAAAACAAAAACGAAACTTTATTTTCTCATCAGTTATTGTGTCTCTGCCCCACAACTCCAGTAATTCTCCATTGATCAAATTAGCCGGAGACTTGAAGTATTTGAATCTATTGGCACATTATTGTTCCATGAAATGCCTTTTCTCCCTTGTGTTTATGACACTGTTTAGTACAGGTTCCTCTTCTGTCACTCTGGCACCCATCCTATTTATTACTTCCATATTCTTTCACTCAAATTTCTTCTCTGAGTAGTGAATAGCAGAGGTCACAAATGTCACAGACTGTGAACTTACATACCCATGATGGAATTTATGCAAGAACTCATAGTGTCTTTCAATGCTGGTCCTTATTTATTAATTGATAATAATAATAATGACTATATCATGTGATTATGTTATGATCAAATAAGATCATATATGTAAAACAAATAGAATACCAACTAGACCATAGTAAGGGCCAATTGCAATATATGTTAGCTATCACTGTCAGTCCTTAAATAGGGATATATCACAAGACTATTCCATACATTTGCTTTTCTTACATTTCTATACACTACTAAATACTACATACACTATATATTTCCATTAAAACATGCTTCAAATTTAATATGATTAGGGGTCTACTTTTATTTTTGGCCAGGGCTGGGTTTGAACCCACCATCTCCAGCATACGGGGCCGGTGCCCTACTCCTTTGAGGTCCAGGCACCCACAGGGGTCTACTTTTCTTGGAATTTAAGCTCAATGATGGTCAAATATTCATCTGTCTTGTCCATCATTGCCCTCTCTTGTCATAGTAGATTTTGTAGACTTATGGTTGGCACTGAATAAATACTTTCCACATGCATATGTTAGTAACATATGGAGAAAATAATAAATATTAAACTTAAATATCTTGATTAAGTAGATCTCTAAAAACCCAATGAATTTGTAAATGTGACATAGAAAAAAACTTTGAAAATAAACATATTTATAATTCCTGTAGTTCAATCCTTACATTGAAGATGGATTCTTAGATTTTGCCAAATGAGGATAATAGGCAAAGCAAAAACATGGAAAAGAAAATATATTCAATTATTCAGATATGAAGGTGGATGTATATGCTTGCAAATAGATCAATGGTTTTGGACAAAGTAAAGAAAATACAAGAGAGGACAGAGATATTAGGGAAGTATTCTAGGTATATATGGAGAACTTCAACACTATTGTTAAAAGTGGTTTTGTATAATACACTATATTGTTTCTATATTCATTTTCTTGCAAATGAAGTTGCCAGAACTTTTGGCCATTTAAACTAAATTTGGTTTCTTGTGTAATTTATTTTGTTTATTTATGTGACATGGTGATAGGTGAAAGATTTCTGTGATATGTGTAGATGACGATCACACTCAGCCCCAGGAAGCCTGGCTAAGCTTGGTTTAATACCTCTAAAACATCCTGTGGTATCTTGCATGTTGTTGATTGGCTTATAAAATCATTTCCCAAATTGATTTAAGTTTTAAAATCTAGAAAAATGTGATTTTCCCTTATTTATGCTGTTTTTAGATAAAGCAGTCCATGTTAAATATAGTCGGATATAAATCTACCAGACGGACAGATAATATTTAAATCAGAGTCAAAAATTGGAAAAAATATTTAACTGGACTAGAAATCAACCAAACACAAACATTTTTATCACTACTTCTAAATGACTATATAAAATAGACTTATTGAATACATTTTATGAATCTTAGGTTTCATTGATGTAGATGCACTAAAATGTATTTCAGGCTACTATAGCTTCAAAACACCATTGTTACACCTTCTCTTTCCAAACATTTTTTGACTGTTCCTTGGCAAATTTCTGCCTCTCATCTATTCTTGCTGTTTACTCAAGTTAAATTGATTCATTATTCAGTTTTCAGTTATTTATATTCATCTAGGATTTAATTTGAATATAACATGCAATTATGGAATTTAAAGCACTAGTAAAATGCTAGAAAACTATTTGACATAGGAGGAAAGGTAATTATCTCCTCCACCACTGGAATTACCTATTTTCTCATTACATACAATGTCAAGATGTCATCTGAACTAAAACCACATTTAAAAAAAAAAATCAAACAATCATGAAAGTAGATGCTATAGGCGCAGATGTAGGTTTAGATCTAGATCTAGATGCAGATAGAGATACATGCATATAAGTTAGAAAATACATAAATATGCATCTTTTTCCCATAGTCTGCTAGAATAATCACTAAATAATCAAATTTAGCATTATTAAAGAGAAACTCATGCCTATCTGGCAGAAATTATTTCACTACATTGAGAAGGGAGGAATCTTCCCCAATTTATTTTCCAGAGCATTACCACTTTGATACTAAAGCCAGGAAAGGACACAACAGAAGCAGGAAATTACAGAACAACATTCTTTATGAATATATCTTCAAAATTTCTCTAGAACATTTAAAAAACTGAGTTCCACAACACATCAAAATGATAATCCACCAAGACCAAGCTGCAGCACAGGGATGCAAGAATGGTTCAACACATGGAAATCTCTAAATGTGATCACTACATAAACAGAAGCAAAAACAATGACCATAGCATCATCTCAATAGACACAGAGAAAGAATTTGACAAAATTAAGCACCCTCTTATCATAAGAATTCTTAACAAAACAAGCATAGATGGAATAATCCTCAAAATTATAAATGCCATATGCTACACACTTACCACCATCGTATCAAACAGGGAAAGATTGAAAGCATTCCTGCTTAGCTCTGGAAGCAGACAAGGTTGACCACTGTCACCACTTCTGTTCAACATAGTGCTGCAATTACTGACCACAGCAATCAGACAAGAGAAGGAAATCAAGGATATCCAAATGGGGAGAGGAGAGGTCAAATTATAACTCTTTGCTGATTATATGATCTGATATTCTTCAAAATCTCAAAGATTCTGGCAAAAGTCTCCTAGAATTTATAAATTCAGCAAAGTCTCAGGTTATAAAATCAATGCAGCAAATCAATAGCAATAATAGTCAAGCTGAGAATTCAAAGAATAAATTTTAAAAAGGGGTAGAGATATTTTAATAATGAAATGACTTGGTTAACAATTTTTTCTCTAGTAGGCAACATTATTCAAAGTTCCAAAGAATTGACTAATAAGTATAGGAAAAATATCTAAAACAAGTTGGAATATGACTGTGATTGATTTAATAAGTCTAAATCACTGAAAGCATTTATTAGTACAAACAGGAGAAAATGAGTGAATTATATTAACTTGCCTTCCCTAGGTAGAGAAGGGGCTGACAGTTAGAAGTTAAACTGGAAAATTAAATTGTAGAAATAAAATCTCATAGCTTTAACTCAAAAAACTCTGCCTTACATAACATATTTCTATAATACAAATAAGCAGATTTTAGTTACTCGTGTCCAGGGAAAAATCTGGATGGATTGACTCTTTGTTTGTAGTACTCTTTAAAATGGGTAACTTCTCCACGTACATCTCATTGAAATATCACTGGAATGTCCAGCAGAGTTAAATGGAATGGTTAGTTTTGAAAACAAATGAGAGCTGAAGGTAAGATTGGAATTGAGGAAGAAGGTAAGGAGGAAGTCAGAGGAAAAAGTAGAATAGGCCAAAGAAATTTTAGTTGTGCAAATGAAACAAGTTCAATAGAAAGGGGTGTTCAGCATGCAAATTAAATTTAAAAAAAAAAAAAAGGTCTAAAGAGATCTGGAAGCTTCCACAGAAGAGTGACTAGGAGATAGGATTTTGGAAGTACAAAGAAATACGTCCTCACATTTAGGAAACTGTACTATTTAATAACAGACAGACAAAATGTTTATAATCTTTCGACAAATGGTTATAAAGAACATCCCCTGTTCAAAGGGTACACTAGAACATAGATTGAGAAGGTAGAAATAGAAAAAATGTCTCTTCTCCTTTTGCCCCCCCAGAGGGCTTCCCTTGGAGCTGCTTACTAGCAACTGCCTTTGAATTTCCGCGGTTTCCAAATCAATAGAAAGACAAATGATTTCAAAATTCCCAGTGGTTTTAGACTGCCTTGCAATGTCCTCAATGAATCTGGAATAGCAACACCACTTATAAATAATTGAAGGGCTAAGTATAGAATGTTATAATTTGTGCTTGGCCCTTAGATTAAGGTAAAGGTTTGGGTGAATTCTAATGAAAAGCTTCTCCTACTTAAATTAGCAAACACAGGAACATAATTATATATCTATTTTGTTCATTATCTCTGTTTAATATGGATTTATTGTAAGCAGATGGTGATTATTAATGTTTAATATAACAATATTTTTCAAAATACACATATTGTGTGGTGAAGTACAAACCTTTGATATCCTCAAATAATCACCTAAAAAATGTTTCAAGGTAAATCTGTAATTGACATCTGAATTCCAATAAAAAATATAAGTTTTAGGTTTTCAATATTTTAAAAAAGTTGTTTCTAACATATTTATCAAATTCTAGTATTGGATTAACAGCCACTTTTAGATACATGACCTGCATTGAAATGAAATATAATGGGTTTTGTGACAAGGGGAACGGAGAGGACATAGCAAAACACTTGGCATATCCACTCAGTTCATAGTTTTTAGAGAGAACCAGATAGCTGCCTGGCATTGTGTTACATGTTGTTAATACAAACAGAAAGGTGAATAAGAGACCCTCAAATGCAATCAATCCACATTTACTCATATCCAGCATTTATTTGTTTAATGAATGAATGAATCCAAACTATCTAATTTTAATTCACATTTGCATCACTACAGTTTTATGTTAATTTTGCCAGCATCATCATTTATCATGACTATGGAAGAATACTTTTTACCTCTCAGGATGGAAATAAATATTATAGATAATAAGACTATGTACAAAGTGAAAAGGAATGCTCTAGGAATGTTATTTGAAAACAGAAAAGTGATAAAATTTTCATTGCTGTTTCTTGGAGTATTGGAAAAGTTGCTATCTAATGGGATTTTATTAGAAGACATTCAATGGTAACTTCATTTGGTGATGTTTCATTCCATTTATAATTAGTTGTCATACAATCTACTTTTCTGTTTATTAGTTATCATGTGACTCATGGTGTCTGACTATGTAGAGTTAGGATTGTGAGAAGATAAAATGAGAATATAAAGCATTACACAGAAGTAGTACATAATTTATATGTCTAATGCCAGGTATTACTTTATTTTCCAATAAAGATGAAGTACTTTCCAGTAAAGCACCATATCATGATAGCATCTTGACATATTTTGGTTGGGAATTTGCTGTAAAGGTTTCAATCCAGAATATATCATTTTATACTTAAAAATTATTAGACATCAGGGCCCAAGTCTTTTACTTAATATTAGATAAAAGAATGTTAAAAAATGCATTATTGTTTTCTTTTTCTAACTGTTTTCTAGTTTCAACATTATATTTATTTCACACAGGTGCAGTTCTTTGAGCCTATTCTGAGGGTTCAGTTAGTCTCCAGAACATATTTTTACATTGGCCAAGGGGAAATATAAGAAAATTAATTTATCACTATATGCTACTTACCACTATGTAATTTGTTAATCCCTGGTTTGGGTTTTGTGGACTAGAGTGGATATGTAATTTTCTCCTTATGTCCAAGTGTCTGAAAGTTTGTCTTGGTAACTTGCCTCTTATAATATTTTGACTAAGATAATGGCTCTGCTTCGCTCCTTTTTATTCCATGTAGACTTGCTACCTGCTCTCACATTTTAAGTTGGTAATAGCCTGATTATGAGCATTTCTTCATTTGTTTTGCCTTTTGGAATGCTTCAAAATTTCTTGCCCTGTTCAAAATATACTGCATCAGTTGCTCTAGGAGATCTGCAATTCTCTGCAAACTGAACTTTTTTTTAAAATTTCAGACTATTAACAGGTATAAATATCTTAGTTACTTGGAATCTTTCGTAAGGCTTAACTGAGAGCTTTTAGTGTGGCCATCACCACGTGTTTGTTGTACCCTGTACATAAGTTTTTACCCCTCCCCAGCTCCCCCTAACTATTTTTATTGTTTGGATTCATTGAGGGCACAGAATTAGGTTACACTGATTGCATCTGTTAGGTAAAGTCCCTCTTATAATTGTGTCCCACCCCCCAAAAGATGTGCCCTTTCCCTGCCCCCACCTTGAATTAATTTCAGTTTTTCTCTGATGTATTAGATAAGGACACAAGTCAAACAAAAAGACAACCCCCTGACCTCTTTTTGATTCAAGATATCCTTTACATGTGCTGTGTCTAGTGTTTCTTTTGATTAGTTCCCAATTGTTAGAGAGTACATATGGTGTTTGATTTTCCTTTCCTGAGATACTTCACTTAGGATAATGGTCTCTAGTTCCATCCATGTTGCTACAAAAGACATTATTTTACTCTTTTTTGAAGTAAATAATTTTCTTTATCCATCAGAGAATTGACTGACATGTTGATTCCAAATGTTTGCATTTGCATTTGTGACTTGTGCTATGTATGATAAATATTTGACTGCAGGTGTTTTTTTTTGATAAAATGAGTTATTTTCCATTGGGTGGACATTAAGTAGTGAAGTTACTATGTCAATTAGCAAATCAATATTTATTTCATTCAGAAATATCTATGTTTTCCATAGAAGCTGTACTAATTTTCAGTCTCACCAACTGTATATAAGTCTTCCTTTCTTTCTGCATCTACATAAGCATCTATTGTGTTCAACTATTTTAGTAATGGATGTTCTGGCCAAGCACAGTGGCTCACACCAGCAATCCTAGTACTCTGGGAGGCCAAAACAGATGGATTGCTTGAGCTCATGAGTTCGAGACCAGCATGAACAAGGTCTTGACTAAAATAGAGTGTCTACTAAAAATAGAAAAACTGGGGCAAGAGGATCACTTGAGCCCAAGAGTTGGAGGTTCCAGTGATCTATGATGCCAGTCCAGGGCAACAGCTTGAGCTGTGATAAACAGTCTAGTACAAATGTCCTTGTGATAAAAGGATTTTTACTTCTGAGTAGATGCCTAGTAATGGGATTGTAGGATCAAATGGGTGGTCTAATTTGAGTTCTTTGTGGATTCTCCATTCTTCCTTCTAAAAAGGTTGTATTAGTTCACAGTCCCATCAGCAGTGTAAAAATGTTCTCTTCTCTCCATATCCATGCCAGCATCTGCAGCTTTGACACTCTGAGATGTGGGCCATTCCCACTGGGGTTAGGTGATACAGCCTACAGACGTACAAAAAATGCTCAGCATTCTTAATCATCAGAAAAATGCAAATCAAAACTACTTTGAGATATGATCTAACTCCAGTAAGATTAGCCCACATTACAAAATCCCCAAATCAGAAATGTTGGCGTGGATGTGGAGAAAAGGGAACACTTCTACACTGCTGGTGAGAATGCAAACTAATACTTTTTTTTTGGAAAGATGTTTGGAGAACACCTAGGGATCTAAAATAGACCTGACATTCGATCCTACAATTCCTCTACTAGGTACATATCCAGAAGACCAAAAACCACATTATAACAAAGATATTTGTACTAGAAAGTTTATTGCAGCCCAATTCATAATTTCTAAGTCATGAAAGAAGCCAAAGTGCCCATCGACCCACAAATGGATCAATAAATTGTGGTATATGTACACCATGGAATATTATGCAGCCTTGAAGGATAGAGACTTTACCTCCTTCATGTTTATATGGATGGAATTACAAAATGTTCTTCTCAGTCAGTAAAGTATCTCAAGAATGGAAGAAAAAGTATCCAATGTACACAGACCTATTTTGAAACTAATTCATAGCTTTTATAGGAATGTCATAACCTAATTATAGTCTTAGAATACGGGAAGGGGGGAGGGAGGGTGATTGGTGGGGTCAACTCTATGGTTTATCTTACAAGGGTACAAGTGAATCTTTCTAAAAGC
>CAUYQV010162473.1:0-32617 GCA_963574575.1 Galagoides demidoff | reverse complement strand
CAGGAAATTAGCATTGACTTGTTACTGTTGGCTGATCTTTTTTTTTTTTTTTTTTTTTTTAGACAGAGCCTCAAGCTGTCCCCCTGGGTAGAGTGCTATGGCATCACAGCTCACAGCAACCTCCAACTCCTGGGCTCAAGCTAGTCTTCTGCCTCAGCCTCCCAAGTAGCTGGGACCACAGGCACCCACCACAACACCCAGCTATTTTTTGGTTGCAGCCATCTTTGTTGTTTGGCGGGCCCAGGTTGGATTCAAACCTGCCACCTTAGGTGTACATGGCTGGCACCTTAGCCACTTGAGCCACAGGCACTGAGCCTACTTTGAGAATCTTAAGCTTGCTGGAGAGATTGGACCCAACCCAACAGCTCCTAAGTATCCTTTATTTAATTTTTTTTTTTTTTTTTGGCTGGGGCCAGTTTTGAACCTGCCACCTCCAATATATGGGGCTGGTGCCCTACTCCTTTGAGCCACATGTGCTACCCTTCTTTATTTAATTCTTGCAGACCAATTTCTTGTCTGTTTTCATCTCTTTCTTCTGTACCTCATTATACACAGCTTGAGTAAGCCAGTGGAAACCACCTTAGAATCACAAGTTCATTAGTTTTGCCAATTGTTTGGCTAATACAAGACATGAGTCCCCATTTTTCTCCAGCTTTCAATAGCAATTTCTTAAGCTTTTTCAAGCTAGTTTGTTCACCTTTCTTCAGCCTTGGTTAGGAAGTGTTATAGGTTAAGTCTTTGTTATGGCAGCATCCGACCAACTTTTGTGTCAGGTATATATTGTGTAACTGATCAGTCCAACACTTAGTGGTTTGAAATGACAGCTATTTGCCCCCTGAGAACAGTCATGTGTTCACTCAGCTAGGGCTGGATGGTCTCTAGCGCCCCCTCTCTCACGTTTGGACTTGTTTTGGGATGTTTTGCTTTCTCGTGTAGCGTCTATCAAAGTGCTTGGCTAGATTCCAAAGAGTGATGTCTCTAGTACCACATCCCACTTCCGCCATGTTCTTTGTCAAAGTCAGAGAACCAACCCAGACTCATAAAGCTGCAAAAAAACAAAAGAGAGCTTTTAAAAACTACCACGTTAGTAATGTTGGGTCTAGAATAGCTATGCCTAAAAGGTATGCACTTGGAGAATTTTTATTTAAAAGCATGTGGCTTAATGATGGCTAAAGGAAACCAAACTTGGTAATTTTTTTCCTTAAATTTACCTATTACACTTAATAGTGAAAGCGAGCAAGTAGTTACAATTTAATGTCCTCTAATTGATAGTTCTTATGTTAGTCATACTCTTAGAACATAAACAAGTTGTCTTTGGCCAATTTTTAAAACTATAATTGTATAATTCTTAAGGGTAAGATGGAAATTCTTTCAGGCAGTTCTTAACAGAGTGGCAGTGAGACTCAGCAGTCAGCTGTAAGCTGTGTGGTTTACATACTTCTTAAAGTGGCTCAGTCTTAGCCATTAGATGAGTTCCACCTGTTTCATTCCCACCTTAAGGAAAGCTCGGTAGCAATACCAATTCTAATGTTAGTAGAAACCGGTAGCAAGCCTCAAGTAACAGTGCCCGTTTAGTTCTCCATGTGCTCATCAAAGCAGTGACCCTGCACGTGTGTCATGCCAGAATACACCTGGAGCAGCCTCCACCCACTGACCAGGCCCCATTAGAATACAGTGCCTGTGATAACAGGTGTCACCCTTCGTTTTTCCTTCTGAGTTGACAGGAATCCCTCCAACTGTACTAAACAGTCAACTAAAGTTGAATGTCGACAGTTTAGGAATTTACAACACTCAGTGGCTCTAAAAGAGCTATTTTTACAAATGTTATGTTTTGCTTCAGAATTATCACTCCAATTCTATGGCACCTAATAGCAAAGATGCTTCTGACCATCCAATTCCAAATGGATGGTGTAATAGTCCTTTCCCAGACTACTTTAGCAATGCCACCAATCAACTCCTCCAGTTGTCATAGGAGAAATATTACTCAATGAATAAGGCATGTGTCACTTGTAATCTCTTTGGAATTCTGTTCTACCAGTGATGTCTCCTTAACCAGCCTGGGCTTCTAACGGGAATTGCCTAGTTGCTTAAAAGAATGAGTTTTTAAACTTCTCCAAATATGTAAAGCCTGTCTCCCAAATATGAAGTAAGCCTTCATTCTCTCAGCAGTTTCGTCATAATATTACAGGCTCATCTCTACATCTCAACCTGTTTGAGAAGTATGACTTCTGAAGATACCAACATACTTACCTTTAAAACAGGCTATCCAAGGTATATATATGCAAGTTGTCAATAAGTAGTGCTTTATGTCTTCTAAGTATCTTCAAACTATCCTTTAAAATTAAAAAAAAAAAAATTGCAGGTCGAGCATGGTGGCTCACACCTGTAATCCCAGCGGTTTGAGAGGCCAGGGTGAAGGGATTGCTTGAGGCCAGGAGTTCAAGACCAATCTGGGTAACACAGCAAAATCCTTTCCCTTAATAAGATTAAAAAGCTGGATATGGGGGCACATGCCTATAGTCTTAACTACATCACTTGAGAGGCTGAGGCAGGACAATTACTTGAATTTAGGAATTGGAGATTACAGTGAGCTGTAATCATGCCACTGCTTTGCAACAAG
Organism: Galagoides demidoff; assembly: GCA_963574575.1. NCBI lineage: Eukaryota > Metazoa > Chordata > Mammalia > Primates > Galagidae > Galagoides > Galagoides demidoff. The sequence goes on along the minus strand of CAUYQV010162473.1, from coordinate 29,997 downwards.
GGTAACAGAGCAAGACCTCTCAGAAACAAAAATTATGAATCAGTAGTACTAATTTTTGCATGTTTTTGCATGATTCAGGCTACATCACAAAGGGTATGATACTAGTATAAACCAGAAAGATATTTATGGTAATCCATTTGCCAAGAGAAACATGATAATAAATGAATTATTTTTATTGGAAAGCAGAATTATCAAAAAGGTGCCCAAAGAGCTGAAAATTGGAGCAGGAATTAATGGTACAGCTCACTGTGGGATGTGTCTCCCAGATGCTATGCGCATGGCACCTCCTTGTCTCTGATTAGCAGACCCTTAACCCAGGCGTCCTCAAATTACAGCCCATGGGCCACATGCGGCCTGCTGAGGACATTTATCCAACCCGCTGGATGTTCTTTCTGCCTCTGCCTGTCCCGCTTAGCAGCCGACTGGTCCCGGGGCCCACAGTTCAGCCCTCCAACGGTTTGAGGGACAGTAAACTGGCCCCCTGTTTAAAAAGTTCGAGGACCCCCGCCTTAACCTTTCCAAGCTTTCCTTTTCACTGACTCCTGCTCTATGCCTCCTTCAGCCAATTGTCAGCTAAAGAAGCTTTAAGCCTATCTGTAACCTCTAAGCCCCTGCTGTGCAATATCCTACCTTTCAGGCCAAATCAATGTATGTTTTCCACATATTGATTTATGACTTTATCTGTAATCCCTGCCTTCCCCAAATGTATAAAACCAAATTGTAACCCCACCACTATGAGTCCACTTGCTTAAGATTTCTTGGATGTGGCTCCAGGTCATGGTCCTCAAATTTGGCTCAGAATAAACTTATTTATTTTACAGAATATGGCTTTTTCCTTTGACAAACTATACCTTTTTCTTCAAGGAAAAATTCTGAACCTTATCAAACGCAGTAAACCAATTACACTTAACCAGGAGACCCAAACAATGTTGCATGCAGGCTAATTGCTAAGAAAATACATCTGTGGCTTGGCTCCTGTGGCTCAAGCGGCGAAGGCGCCAGCCACATACACCTCAGCTGGCGGGTTTGAACCCAGCCTGGGCCCACCAAACAACAATGACAGCTGCAACCAAAAAATAGCCAGGTGTTGTGGCAGGTGACTATAGTCCCAGCTACTTGGGAGGCAGAGGCAGGAGAATCTCTTGAGCCCAGGAGTTGGAAGTTGCTATGAGCTGTGATGCTACAGCACTCTACCAGGGCAACAGCTTGAGGCTCTGTCTCAAGAAAAAAAAAAAAAGAAATAAAATACATCTGTGACTACTGTCTGAGGGTGACACCAAAGCCTATATCCTACTGCCTGCCACCTACTCTCTGTTCATGGATTCCAGTACTGTACTTCACACAAGTTTATCAATGGCCCCACACCATGAGTGTCCATAGGCAAACCTCAAGAATACTTGAGTTGAAAATATTCTCATTCACCGTGACCCCCCCATCTCCTGCCTTCCTCCCCTCTCCCTGCTCCCTCATTCCCCTACCCCACTTATATTAGCTCATCTGGGGTAAGATACAATTATAAGAGAGACTTTATCTAACAAATGCAATGAATATAACCTAACTCTTTGTACCTTCAATGAATCCCAAACAGTTTTTAAAAAGAAAAGAAAAGAGCATTTATTTGATACAATGTTAAGAGACCAAACTCAGGTCCACTTCCCAGAGCAGCAAAGCCAGACGCTGAAAGTAAGAGTTGCAGGAGAGGCATTTTTATTGCCTGGCACCATGCAAGGAGCACAGTCAGCTAATGCTCAAGATACAAACTCGGGCGGCGCCTGTGGCTCAAAGGAGTAGGGCGCTGGCCCCATGTACCAGAGGTGGCGGGTTCAAACCCAGCCAGCCCCGACCAAAAACTGCAAAAAAAAAGACACAAATTGTCCCAATGACTTACGAGCCCGGTTTTCAAAGGCAAGAGTTCATTGCAGGCACATAAATTTGAAAATTAGTATTTGGAGGTTACAAAACAAAATAAGTTATTGAGGCAAAGATCTCAATGAGTGGAATTTTAATAAGCCAAAATTTGACAATGTGCCAGGGAAAGACACCAGCAGGCAGGCGGTAAGGCAACTGGTTACAAACTTGGGAAACTCAGGAGATCTACATTTTAAATACGATAAGCTGAACGTTTAAAGTGAAAAAGTGAAGAAGTGAAGGAAAAATCAATTATACGTAAAGGAATGATTTATCTTTTCTCTGTTCTGTACCGAGGATAATGACAAGGCTTATCGTTAACATTATCAATGTGGGATTAAACTGACTTTAGATTTAGGAGTTTGACTTTGCCTGCAGACCTAAAGCTATAATTTGCTTGTCTTTTTTTGTTTGTTTGTTTGTTTGTTTTTGAGGGGGCTGTCAACAAAGAATTTCCCTATGGAAGATCTGTGGGGCAGTCCTGGTAGATACCTAAGGACTTTTACCGTCTATGGGGATGTGGCTAATGCATAATGTTAGAAACAGCTATGCATTTGGAAGGGGGCTCCTGACTCAGCCTCCAGCCTTGACTCCTTTTGCATAAGAGTTGGGGAATGGTCCTGAGATTTTCATTTTCCTTTATAGAGTGATATATGGCCCTAGCCTAAAAAGGCAGGATATCCTGAAGCAGAGGGGCCTACAAGTCCTAGGTGGATTCAGGGATTCTTGAATTAGCCCAAAGGAATGGTAAGATGGGTGTAATTTTTTTCCAGGCCCCTCAGGGGAAATTTAGAAGATAGAATAGTTATCAAGTGTTCAATTCTGCACTCTGGGAAGCTGAGGCAAGAGGATCCCTTGAGCTCAGAAATTCAAGATCAACCTGAGCAAGAATGAGACCCATCTCTACTAAAAATAGAAAAACTAGCTGGGCATCTTGGCAGGTGCCTATGGTCCCACCTACTCAGGAGGCTGAGGCAGGAGGATCACTTGAACCCATGACTTTGAGGTTGCTGTGAGCTGGGCTGATGCCACTGCACTATAACCCAGGTAAATAGAGAGATACTCGTCACCCCCACCCAAAAAAGTCCAGTTTTTCCAGTTTCTCTTTATCTGCTTTCCCATCCAGTGGGAGTTTCTAAAATACAACTCAAAAAGGTTATGTTAAGATGCCATCTTTTGATTTCCATAGAGAACCAAAACAGCTCATGAGTCTGGCTTGCTTTGAGGTCTGTGGTTACTCCTATCCACTTTTCTAGGTTAGTTGGGTGCCCAGTATTTGCCCTGAGGGGACTCAAGATTTTCCTTTATTTCCATGCTAGAGAGATCTGGCAGGTGCCCAAGAGGGGTTCATGCTCCCTCTCAGCAGGTCTTTTAAATTTAGATATCTTCAGAACTTGTTTCCTCTAGAAAATTCCAATGTTTTCTTACAGATCCTGCTGCCTAGAATTGTAGGTATGATAAATGTAACATTCTGACAAGGGGGAACACAGTTTTCGTTTATAACTGGTTTCAAATACTGATTCCAAAGGAAATTACTAGTTAATCTATGTAGCTTTTTTCAGCCTTGATTTCCTTATCTATAAGAAACCCCACCATTGATTGTGATGATCACAGTACAAATATTTTACACCAGAAAAGATTTCAGCAAACTTCTACCTGCTTTCAAAACATGTGTTAGAGGTTGCAGGGTGGTCTTCCTAGGCTTCTGTGTTAATACTGTTGCTGCTTGGTTTATTTAAAAAAAAAAAACCCACCCTACATCAACTCATCCCCAAATCCCACAAAGGTGAATCATATGTAGCACACTTAGATATATGTTGAAGGTGACCCTGAAACTGCCCTTACAGATTAATGAAGGGGTGCAAGGTGAGAGCTAGAGTCAGGGCCCCAAAACTCTATGAAGGAACAGGCCTGGCTAAAATAAGGACAGTAATCAGCTACTGTGCCCTTGCTTGCCTGGTAACAGGTAGACTCTGTCTCCTTGTTGGCTCCTCTGTGAGTGCTACTCTAGAGGGCACAGCTGGTAGTTATAAAGATTCTTAACTTTTCTCTGTAGAAAATATCACCTGTTTGGAACTTAGGGGTAGTTTCTGAGATATCTTCCAGGCCCTACATTCTAGTAGATTGACCACCCAGACCAAAGAACTGGTCTGTGATACCAGCCCAAGAAACGGCTACCCTAAGGTGACCAGACGTCCTGCTTTTGGTGGGACGGTCCCAATTTTTACTTGATTTTTGGAAAGAATGCATGACAAGCTAGGGAACGGTGGGACAATGGGAAGGGAATGTATTTTGGCTGCTGAAAAGGTTAATGTAACTCCATTTGGTAATGAAGAGGTTAATGTAACCTCATTTGGGAATGAAAAGGCTAATGTAAACTCCCTACTCCCCTCCTGGGCAAGGTCGCCCAGGTGGAATAGGTATCAGAAGGATACTGACTCCCTCCCTCGCTTCTAGGCAAGGACAATTAGCTCAGAAGGAGCCAAACTTTCTGGAACAAACAAGTAGCCCCCCCTTCTCTACAGTGTCCCTAACCATAAACAGCTCAGCCAATAGCCCCCTCCCCACAAAGGTGTTCCGCTTTACCAATGTTAAAATCTGGTCACCTTACGTTACCCACCCAGACAGGAGCCCACACCAAAGGACTGAAGTTTCCACCCCCAAACCAGCCTATTAGCAGACCCTTACTGCCTAACCCTCTGCCCACCAAACTGTCTTTAAGAAGCCTGTTCCCCTCAATTCTCTGGGAGGTGGATTTGAGAAATTTCTCCCTGCTGAACACTAGGGGAAATAAAGTCTTTCTCTGCTGAAAACCTTTCTGTCTCAGAAAACCTTACTGGCTTTCTCTTGAGCTGCGGGCAGATGAGCCTGGCTGGGCAGCAGCAACACTCATGTATTTAAGGATACAAAAAGACACTAAAAAGCATCTCTGCTTTCTTCCCACCTTTTTCCTTGAGACAAAGGTTGTATTCATCTTTTAAAAATAAACATTTACAAATATATTAATTGCCATTCTAAAATTAATGGTGCGTAGATTATTTAATATCCATATTTTATGTTTCAAAATAATTTTAGGAAATATTTTATCCCTTTAAATACTTTAATCTTTGTTTTAGTTAAAATAATTCATTAGAGACAAGCTTATTATTTTCAAAATTCAATTTTGCTTTTTTCTAAATTATAAAAGAATAATTTTCAAGGAAATATGGTATATGTGAAATACAGAGGGTTTTCTCACCCACAGGAATTAAAAAATTTTAGAGAACTAATAATATTACACAGTAAAAGAATGAAAACATAAGTGTAAATTTAGTTTTTCCTTTCCAAATGAGGAAAATTTATTAACCATTTTGAAGTTTAAATGAGCCCTCTTTGGTCTGTTACAAAAGTACCTCCCAAATGTTTCTTAAGTTAGTTTATTTGTAAAGGAAATCAATATGTTTTCCCTAGAATATATTTTTAGACTTATTTGGAGATAGTTCTCAGTAATATACAAACAGAAATAGCCCTACAACACTGTCTTTTGTGACAAAACTTTAGAACTGTAAAAAAATCACCCGTCTGTCCAGTCCTCTCTTTGTCTGGATCTAGGAAAGGTTAACTGATAGTCAACCTTTAAAGGTCTAGGGGGAAAAACCTAAACCTAAACATTTAATATATATTCTCTCTAAAGGCAGCTACCTATCAGGTTTCATCTACATCACAAGCCCACCTTTGCTAGCCTGGCCCTCTCTTCTCCCCCTCCCATAATCCATTTTACTAAGATCCAACCCCCATGCTCTCTGTAACCTGGAGATGCCATAGAAGCTTCCACCCTTAACTGGTGCAGGGGTAGTCACTTTTGCTCTTCTTCATGCACACTGATTTTGCATGCTTTTTCTCCAATTAAGTTGCTTTTTGTGCATTGATTTTTCACCAAACCTCCAAAGGATCAAGGGAAGTTTTCCTTGATTCAAAAATAAAAGCTAGAAAGCTGACCAGCTAAATCACTTCTTCCACACCTATATTCTTTAACTCTGTTTGGCTTATCTTCACAAACTATGGTTTTTTCACAGGAGGATCTCAGGCAAAAATGAGTTTCCTTTTTGGTCTTCTTGTTGTTGTTGTTGTTGTTGCAGTTTTTGGCCAGGGCCAAGTTTAAACCTACCACCTCCAGTATATGGGGCTGGCTCCCTACTCCTTGAGCCACAGGCACCACCCGTCCTTTTTGGTCTTTACGTGTATTGTAGATACAAACAAAGTGTAGATTTTCCACAAGGATGAGTAGCCCAAACTGGCTTCTGTTGAACAACTCCTAATTATTCTCAGTTTATTCTATTAATAGGATTTTCCTTAGTTAATGACTTAAATAGCTGTCATTTTATCAGCTGCCATTTATCAAAGCTTGTCCTGTGGGACCATAGATGGGCTCATCTAACATTGTGAAGAAGCGAGAGTGAATCCAGGGAGAAGAGAAAAAAGGAATCCATGATTTCACATTTAAACCTATACATATTGCTTATTGCATTTTTCTTTATGGGAGCCAGGTGCATTCTGAGATAGACTCTAAAAATTTTCAGAAGGCATTAAGTATTACTGCCCAACCACATTCATCGTCCTTTGTTCAAGAAGAAGCCAATACACTGAGATAATAGATGTCTAATGTCTCAGGCCCTATACAAGGAGACAGGAGGAATTTTTCAAATCCATATCCCTGAGAATTTGAGAGAAAGGGTTTTTAAAGATAGTAGGGCAAAGAGCTAGGGAACTGGATCTGCTGATTGGCTGGTTTTGGGGTGGGACCATAGGGGTGTAGAAATTGTTTTCTTGTGCTGAGTCAATTGCTGAGTCGGGGTAGAAAGACCAGTTGAGTCAATTCCTTGGCATGTGCCGCTAGTCTTGGTAGGTTAGCTCATCCACCAGGATGCAGGGCCTAGAAGATATCTCAAAAACTAGCCTTATATTTCACAAGGTTGATGTTATCTATGGGAGCGATGAAGAAAGCTAAGAACCTTTATCACCAGCAGCTATGTGACTCTTGACTAGTAAGTGATAGACTCAAACCCTGCCCAATAGGGTGGACCTGCCTAAAAGAATCAACCCCTTACCCTTTCCTACCAGGTGTCCCATCTAGGGAAGGTAAATGGACCAACCCTCCCCCTTCCAACAGATGTCGAACCCAGGGAAAGGAATGTCCCCATCCCCACTTTTCTAGACTTTAAAACCCCCATCTGCCATTACCCACGTTGGATTTCTTCCTGGTTGGAGATCTCACCCCTCCATTTTAACTGCACAAACTGGGACTCTGTCTTCCTTTTGTCCTGAGCCTCGTAATGTCTTTTATCTTTGGCTCCATAACCTTCCATTTTGGTGCTGAAACCCAGGATAGGGATAAGCCCCTTTGGGGGGCTGAAGTACACCCCATAGAACCCTGCTAAATGGACCCTTCTTCCAGTAAGATGAGAGAAAACAGGAAACCTCTCTGACCTTCCCCAAATTACATCCATCTAATAGTGAGCTTTTTTATCTAGAACTCCTTTTCTAAACGTTTTTAACTTCTCTTCCCATCCTCTACTCTTAACTTCTCTTTTCCTCTCCCTCTATCTCTGGGTCTCTTAAAACCCCTCAGCTACTTTCTTCTCCTCCACTTTTTTTCTGGCTGGGTTTCACATGTGGGGGCTTAAACCTCCCTGATCCCAGCTCCAGCCACCACAGTGAGACAGGCTCACTGGCCCACCCTGTGCCTCATGTTTGGGGATGCCTTCTTGGAGGTCTGGGCTCCAGCTTGTTCCCCAGCCTTGCCCCTCTAGTGCCCTACTGTGGGCCTGGACCCCTCTAGCTGGTTAAGGTCACGTGCAGAGGCCAGACCCTCTTTTGACCAAAGTCATGAACAGAGGGTCTGGGTAATCTCCCAAGGCCACCCTCAATGAGCAGGGATCATCAATCCATTGCCCTACTGTTGGCTGGACCCTTTTTGGTAGTTCTGTGACCCAGGCCTCTGATCTAGATCAGAGGTCTAGATCACCATTTTTCTGGCTGGTCTAACTTTCTTCTTCCTCTTTCTATCCCCACCCCCCCAGTCTCATTTCTTTTCCTCACAGATTTCCCCTTGTTCACCTCTAAGCTGCCTTTTACCTCCAGAGTCACTGATTCACCTTCTTCACCTCTAAACTGTCTTTTACTAATCTCAAGCCTCTAAAGCTCTATCCTTACCTCAAACCAAAGTGTCTCATTTTTTTCTGTAATACTGCTGGGCCTATGTTCAAGTTTGACAGTGGCTTGCAATGGCCTCAACATGGTACCTTTGATCTCTCAATTCTCACTGATCTCAATAATCACTATCAAAAATTAGACAAGTGGTCAGAGATCCCTTATATCCAGGCATTTCTCATACTCTGAAACATTCCTTCCTTGTGTTCATCCTGTGACCCTCTCAGATTCTCCTGGCATAGGTAACACGAGCTCCTCCTGATATCCTTCCCTAGCCCCTACTGCTCGTCCCGAACCCTCCCTCCTACAATCCCTCCATTTTATCAATCAGAACACAGGAAGTTTCTCTGTGTGGGATACCTCTCTTCCATCTATAACCTCTCATCAGTTACCCATTCTCATTTCCCTCCAACCCCCACATCCGTATCCTTCCCTTAAACAATACCCCGTGCTTCCCTCTTTCCACCACTTCCCATCTGCCCTTTGTTACGTGTGGTGGGAAAAAATGGTGGAATTTCCCTCAGGGCCCTCAGACCTCCCAGGAAGATCTCATTGATCTGGCCTTCAAGGTGTGGCAATGCCTCACAGAACTCCAGAGCTTAACCTTTAAGCAAAACCCAGATACTTCTTAAAACTCCATGAGGCATTCTAAAAAACAATAATAACAACAACAAAACTTCCTCAGGATCATGCTTTAAGTACAGCAAACTAGGCTTCTGGGCAAAGCAGTGCCCCAAATCCAACTCCCCCCAAACCATGTCCAGCCTGCAGATGTCTAGCTGCTTGGGTCTTTCTGAAGATCTGGTGCAGACATTTTCACAACATGGCTGAAATTCCCGCCTAAGCCTAGCTGCAAATGACCTACAACCACTGAAAAGTCCGAATGCCTCCTGAACACTGTCCTGGAAAACCAAACTCTAGGTATTTTTGCTTATAAAAGGTAAGCTAATCTTTTCTCTTTTCTAAAAACATGGGAGCAACTTCCCATCCACACTGCCACCTTGTAAAAATCCTCTAAAAATGGGCAGAAATCTTGGTAATGGGTATTAGATGTCCTCTCAGGATTGCTGTTGGACCTGACAACTCCAACTGGTTCCTGCCTCTCACTGTCCATCTTCCTCTTTGGTTATTGACTGAAAAGGTCACTAATTATAATTTTTTTCTCAGTTTAGGACCAGTAAACCCCCACCTCATGTGTCAATGTATTAACTAGACAATCACCTGAAGACAACTTCTCATATCTTCACCTTACTGGATACCAACCAGCTCAGACTGAAAAAGTCAAAGAGTTGGCTACCCCTTACCCAATTCTCCTCCCCTTCCCATTCTCTTTACAGACATTCCATGCAGCCCCTCCTCCCCAAGGAAGTAGTCAAAGAGATGCCACACCCCTGGGTGGCACCTGTGGCTCAAAGGAGTAGGGTGCCAGCCCCATATGCTGGAGGTGGTGGGTTCAAACCCAGCCCCAGCCAAAAACTGCAAAAAAAAAAAAAAAAGAGAGAGAGAGAGATACCACATCCATCATCCCATCTCCTTATAATAGACTAAAAAGACTAGAATGATAGAGTCAAACCCTGCCCAAATAGGGAGGACCCACCTAAAAGAATCAACCCCCTACCCCACCTAGGAAAGGTAAATGGGCCAACTCCCACCCTTCCAACAGAAGCCCAACCCAGGAAAAGGAATATCCTGACCCCTACCTTTCCAACCTTTAAAACCTCCATCCACCATTACCCACATATGGATTTCTTCTTGGTTGGAGATCTCGCCCGACCTGCACCCAGGTGGAATAAAACCATTTTAATTGCACAAACCAGGACTTTGTCTTCCTTTTAGCCTCAGAATAGTCTTTTATCTTTGGCTCCATAATCTTTCAGTAAGCAATTACAGGAAAGCTGGTTTAAAATATATATATATATATATATATATTTTTTTTTTTTTTAACCGAGTCTCACTCTGTCACCCTGGGTAAAGTGCATGGCATCATAGCTCACAGCACCCTCAAACTCCGGGGCTCAAGTAATCATCTTGCCTCAGCCTCCAGAGTAGCTGGGACTATAGTTGTCTGCCACAATGTTCAGCTAATTTTTCTATTTTTAGTAGAAAACGGGTCATGCTCTTGCTGAGGCTGGTCTTGAACTCCTGAGCTCAAGCAGTCTATCTGCCTCAGCCTCCCCAAATCCTAGGATTACAGGCATGAGCCATGGTACCCAGCTATATAAATATATTTTAACTATGCCTATACCTTTACAGAGTTTAGGCTCTTACCGCATTTCCCACCTTATGACCTTTTATTAACTTTACAAAGGATGGTTTCATGAGTGTTCAGTGACCAAGTACTTGTAGTGAATTGAATTAAGTATTCTAGTTCCAAGATGTACCAGGGAAACTGGTATATTAATACTTAAATAAGGAGATTTTTTTTTTAGTTTATGAAGAAAATATGGAATCAATTCATTAAATTATCACAGCCCAAATGTATATAACTGCTTCTCTTTTTACTGAATATTTTCATTCACAAGCAAGAGCTAAAAATATACTTCCTAATTAAAAGATAATTGTATATTGCAAATAAAGAGATTGCATGAATAAATATAATACCTAAATAGCTAATGTTATTTGTTTTTTTTTAGAAGTATTTTTTTATTAAATCATAGCTGTGTACATTAATGCAATCATGGGGTACAATATGCTGATTTTATATACCATTTGAAATATTTTCATCTAACTGGTTAACATAGCCTTCACTGCATTTTCTTAGTTATTGTGTTCAGACATTTCTATTCTACACTTAATAAATTTAACATGTACCCTTGTAAAATGCACCATAGGTGTGGTCCCACCAATTACCCTACCTTTTCTCATCCTCCCCCCTCCCCTCCCTCTCCTCTTTCCCCTTCTTCTTGGGCTATATAGTTGGGTTATAGCTTTCATATGATAAGTTGGCTTCATAGTAGGATACTTTTTCTTCCATTCTTGAGATACTTTGCTGAGAAGAATATGTTCCAGCTCCATCCATAGAAACATGAAAGAGGTAAAGTCTCCATCATTTTTAAGGCTGCATAATATTCCATGGTGTACACATACCACAATTTATTGATCCATTCATGGGTTGAGGGGCACTTGGGCTTCTTCCATGACTTAGAGATTATGAATTGGGCTGTAATAAACACTCTGGTGCAAATATCTTTGTTATAAAGTGATTTTTGATCTTCTGGATATATACCTAGTAGAGGAATTGAAGGATTGAATGGCAGGTCTATTTTTAGATCCCTAAGTGATCTACAAACATCTTTCCAAAACGAATGTATTAGTTTGCATTCCCACCAGCAATGTAAGTGTTCCCTTTTCTCCACATTCACGCCAACATCTCTGGTCTGGGATTTTGTGATGTGGGCTGATCTTACTGGGTTAGATGATATCTCAAAGTGGTTTTGATTTGCATTTCTCTGATGATTAAGGATGATGAACATTTTTTTTATCTGTTTGTAGGCCACATACTGTTGCTGTTAGGGTCTCATGGAAAAGCCTTGTTGCAGAGAACAAGCACACTTATTGAAAAATTGTATTTTAAATAAAGGTGACCATTTACTCACTCAGGCAAATGGCAAGCTTCTTTATTTACTGTTGGTTTATATAGTCAATTTTGCACATGTGCACTATACATCAATGACCTCATTAATATTCATTATAATCCCTCTGCACACGAGCACTGGACATTAATGACTTCCCTCTGCACATGCGCATTGGACATCAGTGACTTCATTAATCCATTTAGACATCTTGTGACTACCTTGTGAGTAGCTCCTCCCTAGTAATCTGATAATCCACCCAACATACACCTTTTAACATAACCCTTTCAACATAACCCAGTTTAATATAACTTAATGGAGAATATTTCCAGTAAGTGTTAATATCTACTGTCTGGAATACAGAAAATGAATTATGAATAAAGCAAAACAAAACTTCCTTAGTACTTACATAATTGCACTTCCCTTTCTGAGTATTGGATTAAGGAACATATTCAATTTTATATTATTAGTTGTTTTTAGAAGAGAAAGTACACAGAATTTATGTCTGGGGTTCCCACTGCCAGTCCATGACCTGGCACACACTGCTATCTTTGTCCTTACAAAGGAATGGAAAGTAAGTGAGAGAAAAGAAGTGAAGGAACTCTATCAAGAAAAAAACATGCATGTCACAATCTAAAAATAGCATTTTGGAAAATTACTATCTCCAGCATTTCAAATACAGTCCCTGGTTTGTGCTTAAAAGAGGAGTGGAAAACAGAATACAGAAATTGACCCACATATATACAATCACCTGATTTACCACAAAGACACAGTTTAGTAGGGAAAGGAAGATATTAATAAACAGCACTGAATGGAAAATAAACAATGCTTGTCTTCAAATGCATTCTATTTATAAACTTTATTTGAAACATGTAAAAATGTATTTGAAATAAGTCACAAAATTAAATGCAAAAAGGAAAAGAATAAAACTTTTGGAAGAAAACAGAAAAATATCTCCTTTTGTTACTGAAAGTTTGGCACGTGTCCCCAAGACCCCTCAGATGGAAGAGAACTAAGTGGTTTGAGGAGAAGGAAAAGGAGGTGTTTTGATTTGGCAGCAAATAAGAATGGCAGAATCCTGTCTTGAAATATCATGGTCCTCTCTATAAACAGAAGTGCAGAGGTTTTAAGGGGAGCATTTTAAGTTTCAAGGTATTGTTGCTTAACTACAATTGATAGTTCTGATGGATCCCATCTCCTGTGAAAACAATCTCATAACTTCTATCCAGATAGTTCAGTTGAGCCATCTCCTATGGTACAAAGTACAAAGGACACTACCTTGCTGCTCCCGACCACTGGCCTGAGGCAAGGATGCAGATTTTAATTCCCCACTCCAAAATGGGGTAGGTTCTAAAGAGAAAGAAAGTTTTACCCTTTTCCAGGTCATTCCCTCTGTTACACTTTTCCCTGGGGAAGATATAAATTCTTAATTAGGACAATAAAAGTACACTATAAAAGGAAAGACTGATACAATGGATTAGATGAAAACTAGAAACTGCTTTTCATCAAAAGACTCTACTTAAAGAGTGAAAAGGCAAGTTCCAGGTTCAGAGAAGATATTTGTAATACACAGATTGAACAAAAGATTAGTATCCAGAATACATAAAGAATTCCTATGAATCAATAAGAAAAAGATAAGCTGGCGGTGCCTGTAGCTCAGTGGATAGGGTGCTTGCCACATACACCAAGGCTGATGGGTTCAGACCTGGCCTGGGCCAGCTAAAACAGCAATGACAACTGCAACAACAACAACAAAAATAGCTGGGCATTGTGGCCAGTGCCTATAGTCTCAGCTACTTGGGAGGCTGAGGCAAAAAATTGCTTAAGCCCGAATGTTTGAGGTTGCTGTGAGCTGTGATGCCACAGCACTCTACCCAGGGCAACAGCTAGAGACTCTGTCTCAAAAAAAAAAAAAAAAAGGCTCAGGGGCCCGTAGCACAGTGGTTACAGCAGCGTTAGCCATATACACCAAGGTTGGCAGGTTTGAACATGGCCTGGGCCTGCTAAACAACAATGACGACAACAACAACAACAGCAACAAAAATAGCCAGGCATTGTGGCAGGTGCCTATAGTCCCAACTACTTGGGAGGCTGAGGCAAAAGAATCGCTTACACCTAAGAGTTAGAGGTTGCTGTGAGCTGTGATGCCATGGCACTCAGGGGACCATAATGAGATTCTGTCTCAAAAAAAAAGACAAGCCATTTATTGAAATGGGCAAAATTGGTTGTTCAGTGGGTGCTTCATAAAAGAGGATAGCCAAATGACCAATTTTAAATAACCAATTTTAAAAAGTGCTCATCCGGGAACATATCTGTAATCTCAACTACCTAGGAGGCTAAGGTAGGAAGACCACTGAGTTCAGGAATTCATGACTAGCCTGGATTATGTAATAAGATCCCCTCTCAAAAAATACATATAAGTATTATATGTATAATAATACATATTATCATATGTATACATAAAAAATGTACACATATTTTAAGAGAGTGACAAAAAATGCATATGTATTTTGAGAGATGTTATTTAAGGATTACTTTTTGAAGTTGAATTTAAGGTATTATTACTGGTCAAGTGTACCTAAACATGTTACAGGCATCCATTTTACCTGCAAGTCATACACTTTTTGAGAATGATTGGTTTTACTTGCAACAAGATCACTTAAAATATGTATACACTTTTTGGTACCCTGGTATATAAAGTGTTCAACATCATAAGTCAGTAGAAAAATGCAAATCAAACTCAAAATGTGATATCGTTGTGCAACCAACAAAATGCTTAAAATTCAAAGGACTAACAATATCAAGCATTGGCAAAGATGTGGGGAAATTGGAACTCTCATATACTACAAATGGAAGTAATTTGAAAAATGTGACAATATCTTTAGAAAATAAACATAACCCTATACTTTGACATGACAGGCTCACTGTTAGGTATTTATTCAAGAGTAATAAATACATATGTTGACCAAAAGATGTAAACCTATAAAATAATGTGTGCAGATAAAAACTTCAAGCAACCTAAATGTTTTTCGATGAAAAAAATGGATAAGTAAATTTTGGTATATTCACATGGTGGTATATTAGGTAGCAATTTAAAAGACTTATATTTCAAGGCACAGTGGCATGCCCCTCTCATCCCAGATACTTGGAAGTCTGAGGCATAGGATCTTTGGAGTCCAAAAATTCAAGGCCAGCCTGGACAACAGACTGATGATTTAGAGAAGTGTCCTAGGTGTCACCCGGGACCAGGCACAACAACTACTGAGAGTCCTAGGGCAGGGAAGTACTGCTTCTTAGATGATCACGGTTTGCTTAAAATTTTGGCCATTTTGTGGTTATTGCATTCTAACAGATAACTCTGCTGGTTGAAAAGTAGGAGTTGTTTATTATCTTAGCAGTTATGTGAAAATGCTTTCAGCCAAGCCAAGGACCTAATTGCTAATTTTGCAGAGAGGCAAATGTTCTGTCATAGACAAGGAAAGCCAAATTAATAAAAGTCTCATCCTAAAATGGGTCAGAAAAAAAAAAGTCACCTGACATTCAATACTGATGAAATTTCTATTTGGTTTAGATGATTATGTTCAATGAACAAATGGATGCTGAGTGAGGAAAGTAACATGTTACCGGATGAGAATTAAGAACTTGAAGTTCAGAGCAGACAGTCTGGTTCAAATCTTGACTCTGTGCAGATCAGGTCTAACCTCAGATCAGTAACCCCACTCCTGATTCAGTTCTTCATCTATACAATGAAAATGGCAATAGTATTGATATTAACAATGGAGAGGGCAGTTGTTCAAATTGAACTTGTTGGCATATTAATGTATTTTGAATGATGCTGGCATAGTCTGTGTGCCAGGCAGTGAACTGCCGTCTCTACAGAGCCCTGCGTGCTCCCGTTATGTAAGGCACAAGTGCAGCATGCCTTTATCTTTTTTATAATTACTGGATTGCCCCCAAATTCACATGTACCAACAATAAAAGGATTAAATTATGATTATATTTGGTAAAAGTACTCTATATCCATATATTGCTTTAGTGAGTCATGTATGACTTCTGAGTCGTGTATGAATAATTTTTAACTAGTGAGTACTGATTATTTTAAGAGCATGATCTACTAGAAATTGTGATTTTTAACCTAGTGGAAATAGCCTTCTTAGACACTTTCAGTTTCATTCATCAAACTTAATATTGACAACAGTTTGAATTAAAAATGTTCCACACAGCAGCCATTTATTAAAATTATTACGCTCTATTTAAATCGTATAATTTATGATCCTAAAGATGTTCTAAAATGTATGTCATAAGCCAATGATTCTATTACATAGAATTAAAATTGAAATTGTATTATAATTTTCTTTTAATTTAGAAATGATACTTAAAATTGTTTTTACCAGTAATGAAGACAGAATATCTTGTTTTCAGAGATCAATCACAACTGAAAGATATTTTTATACAATGAGACAATATTTAGTCCTACTAAGAGTTTTTCTCTCCATTTTAATTTCTCATAAAAGTCTGGAGGGCCAGCTTATAAAAAGGTCTTAAAGAGACATTCCGAAATACATCACCAGAGAGAGATATAACTAAAGTCTCAATGCCAATTACTGACAGCATCAGAAAAAAAATATTTGATATTTTCATGTTTGAAACAATCTCCTGTGAATGAAATAAAAAGGAGTCTAGACAGATACTAATCTCTAAGTCACCTGAACTCCTCTGATGGCAAATAAAGAGATAAATAAGTAAAAGAGCATTTGGATTTCTGGCGATGCACTTAGGAAGCATGTATTATTACTGCCCATCTGCTCCTCTCAAATATGCCTGGACATGTTTTCTAGTGGCAGAAGGTAAGACTAGGCAAAATCTCACAATCATCAGAGTATGGTCCCACTGAAGACAACAATAATTATCTTGCTAAAGTAAGTGTGGTGTTTCAATTATTGGTAATCAAGTTTATGAGACTCTATTTTCTCTCTTCAATTTGACATCTAGGAATACTGGTTATAAAAGTGACAATTGCTTTAATAATTAGGGCACAAAAAGAGCATATGAAATTAACCTTGTTTCCTTGAAATTGGCCAAAATTGACATTCAGAGTGCAACAAGCTTCTTTATCGTACATCTGCCTTGAATCTTTCTTTCAATTGAGGAATAATGGATGAAAAATCTAACATGATCATGTAATTTAATTATTCATATTTTATACATACAATGAACATTTTATTATTTCTACAATTAATGACTTAAAATCTATTCTTTAGTAGATAATATCCCACAGAAATAAAAATTGAATAGATGACTTCTTTGAATGGTATATGATGTTTTCAGTTGTGGTTTAGACACAAAGCATGAATTCAAACATTCATGTTAGCCCTGTATTCCAAAATCCAAACCTGGTACAAATCACCAATACAGTTGTATAAAATCATAAGATATTAGAGACCACAGAGGCCATCACTATCAATAACATAAACAATGCTTGAATCTTGACCTCAATAAATCTGAATTCCCTTGGGATATCTAACTGATGTTTGAATTGTTCCAGAGATGAAAAAAGTTATTACCACCCAGAGCAATTCATTTCATCTTTGTATACTTTCTGATTTTAAAAATATTCTCCTTACTTCTAGATCATTGGTCTTCTTGAAGGCATCCAGAATAATTCTGATCCATTTTCCAATTTTCAAATATGGGCAATAAAATATACTAAGCTTTCCAGTTCCACCATTAATTTGGATAAATAATTCAACGTCTGTGAAACCTAATTCCTAGACTGAAGCAAAATTGAAAAAAATGCTTATTAGGGTGGCGCCTGTGGCTCAATGAGTAGGGCGCCGGCTCCATATACTGAGGGTGGCGGGTTCAAACCCAGTCCCAGTCAGGCTGCAACAAAAAATAGCTGGGTGTTGTGACAGGCACCTGTAGTCCTAGCTACTTGGGAGGCTGAGGCAAGAGAATCGCCTAAGCCCAAAAGCTGGAGGTTGCTGTGAGCTGTGACACTACAGCACTCTACTGAGGGCAACAAAATAAGACTGTCTCTAAAAAAGTAAAATAAGAAAAAAAGAAAGAAAAAAATGCTTATTAGTCTCTCTGATAAACTTTAAAGTACCACTCAAGCCTCAGCACCTGTGGCTCAATCGGCTAAGGCACCAGCCACATACACCTAAGGTGGCAGGTTCGAATCCCCAGCCCGGGCCCGCCAAACAACAATGATGGCTACAACCAAAAAATGGCCAGGCATTGTGGCAGGCACCTGTAGTCCCAGCTACTTGGGAGGCGGAGGCAGGAGACTCGCTTGAGCCCAGGAGTTGGAGGTTGCTATGAGCTGTGATGCCATGGCACTCTACCCAGGGGGATAGCTTGAGGTTCCGTCTCAAAAAAAAAAAAAAATAAAGTACCACTCAAAAATTAGTTATGTGAGTATTTTGAAAGCAGGTGATTTAAAATGAATCATTTAATCACCTGTTTATGATCAAACAATTTTTTTCTTGTGGGTAAATGCCTAGCAGTGGGATTGCAGGGTCAGATGGGAGGTCTAGTTTGAGTTCTTTAAGGATTCTCTATACTTCTTTTCAAAGAGACTGTATTAGTTTACAGTCCCACCAACAGTGAAAAAGAGTTCCCCTCTCATCACATCTATGCCAGCATTTGCACCTTTGGGACTTTTTGATGTGAGGTAATCTTATTGGGGTTAGGTGATATCTCAGGGAGGTTTTGGTTTGCATTTCTCTGATGATTGGGGATGATGAGAATTGTTTCATATGTTTGTTAGCTGTTTGTCTGTCTTCTTCAGAGAAGATTTTGTTCATGACTCTTGCCCCGTGATAGATGGGGATTGTTTACTCTCTTTTTTGTTGTTGTTGTTGGTTAATTTGAGGTCTCCATAAATCCTAGTTATCAAGTCTTTGTCAGATTCATAACATGCATATATCTCTTCTTATTCAGAAGGTTGTCTATTTGCATTAATTGTTGTGCCCTTAGCTGTGCAAAAGCTTTTCAGTTTAATTAAGTTCCATTTGTTTATTTTTATTGTTGTTGCAATTGCTATGGAAGCTTTCTTCATAAAATCTTTACCAGGCTGACTTCCTCAATAGTTTTTCCCACAGTTTTTTCTAGTCTATTTTTGTAAGTGGTGAAAGGTGTGGGTTGAGTTTCAGTCTTTTACATGTGGTTATTTCATTCTCCCAGCGCCATTTATTGAAAAGGGATTGTATTCCCCAGTGTATGCTTCTGTTTGGTTTATCAAAGATCACATGGCTATAAGAGAGTGGTTTGATCTCTTGGTTTCTATTCTGTTCCACATGTCTATGTCTCTATTTTTGTGCCAATACCATGCTCTTTTGATTACTGTGGACTTGTAATATAATATGAAGTCTGGTAGAGTGATGCCTCCAGCTTTGTTTTTAATTACTAAAAATTGCCTTGGCTATATGGGTTTTTTCCTGGTTCCATATGAAATGAAGAACTACTTTTTCCAGTTCTTCAAAGTATGATGTTTGTACTTTAATGGTGATTAAATTGAATCTGTAAATTGCTTTAAGACATTTTAATAATGTTAGTTCTTCTTGGCCAGGAGCATGGTATGCTCTTCCATTTGTTAATGTCTTCTGCTATTTCTTTTCTTAGGGTTTTGTAATTATCTTGGTAGAGGTCCTTCACCTCTTTTGTTAGGTGTATTACTAGATATATCATTTTCTTTGAAGCTGCTGTGAAGGAAATTGTGCCTTTGATTAGCTTCTCAAGTTTGCTGTTACTGGCATATACAAAGGCTACTAATTTGTGGACATTGATTTTATACCCTGAGACATTACTGTATTGATTACTTCCAGGAATATTGTGGTTGATGCTCTGGATTTGAGTGTGCTAACCCAAACTTGCATCCCTGGGATGAAGCCTACTTGATTGTGATGTATAATTTTTTTAATGTGTAGCTGCAATCTATTAGCTACGATTTTATTGAGTATTTTTAGATCTATATTAATTAGTGACATTGTTTTGTACTTCTTCTTTATAGTTGGGTCCTTTTCTGATTTTGGTATCAAGGTGACATTTGCTTCATATAACATGTTTGGGAAGGTTCTTTCCTTCTCAATGCTTTGGATTAGTTTCTACATTAGCATTTAGTCCCTGTGTGACTGGAGTCCTAAAGCTCTAGCCAGATTTCTTAGGAGGTAAGTCAAACAGTGCCTCCTGAAAACTAAGCAGCCTTTCCAGGGATGCAAGGCTGCTCAGCTCACCCCAAGGTTGATTGTCTGAACTCAGCAGACATGCCAAAGTTGGCTGTGCACTAGGACCCTGCCGACCATTTCTCCCACATGGCCTTCCCACAATGGTGGCATCCTGCTAATAGCCAAGCCAGTGGGAGATCAACCCCACCTGATACTCAACCTGGCTGCTTGGTGCTATCCAAATCCACTCATTCATTTAAGCCTTCCAAGGCAACTCCAGTGAGCAGGTGACTCCAAAATCAAAAAAACCTGTAGGACAGACTTTTCCTGTGCCCAGTCCTGCAAAGAAAGGTAAGCAGGCTGGCCCCTGCCTGTACCCAGGCACTTGCCTTCTGTGCTAGTTTTCCTCAGCTCCAGACACCCTCACTGGCTCCTGGAGTTCCCCACTGCTTCATTGTGCAACTAGAGTGATATCCCTGGGTATGTCCCCCTAGCCAGCAGTGGCTTGAATTCTCTTCCTCCTGTTTTGTCATGAGTGTCTACTAAGAAGATATCTCTAGCTGGCCATCTTGCTCCACCCCTCCAAATGAATGAAACTTATTTGAATTACATCAGAAGATAATGAAGCAATGAATGAATTAGCTCTGTTAGTGATAGGTAGAATCTAATTTGGAGCAACTTTGAGAAATTTGGAGTGAAAAATGTTTTTGGTTTGTTTTCTTTTAAAACAATCTTTATAACCATGATCCTTGATATAATGGTTGTATATTTTTGAAACTAATAGAACAATAGAAGTTCTCAGCAGAAAAATAGACACTGTATTTTTTTTTTTTTGTAGTTTTTGGCTGGGGCTGGGTTTGAACCTGTCACTTCCGGAATATGGGGCCAGTGCCCTACTTCTTTGAGCCACAGGTGCCGCTGCTAGACACTGTATTTTAAAAACAAAAATTTTAGAACTAAAAATTACAATACATGAAATTAAATTTACCTAGATGGGTTCAATAGAAGTATAGAGATGACTAATAAAAAAGAATCATAAACTTGTAGGTAGATCCATAGAAATTATCTTAGCTGAAGAGTATAGGGGAATATACAGGAAAAAAAAATAATCAGAGACTCAGGGTCTTCTAGAATGATACCAAGAGGTCTAACATTTATGTCACTGGCATCCCAGAAGAATAGGAAAAAAGAGGATGATACAGAAAAAAATCTGAAAAAATAATGATTGAAAACTTCCTAAATTTGGTAAAAGACATACATTTACAGATCTATGAATTTCAGCAAACTCCAAACAAGATAACCTCAAATAAAACCATATATAGGTACATAATCAAATGGCTAAAAAGCAAAGATAAAGTCTTGGTTGAAGCCAGAGAAAAATGACTCATGGTATAATAATTCAAATGACGGGGAGTTTCTTATTAGAAACCATGGTGCCCAGAGGAAGTAACACATTATTTTCTTAAATGCAAGGAAAAAAGTATATCAACTCTAGATTCTATATGCAGAAAAACTATCTTCTAGGAAGGAAGACAAAAAAAAAGATTTTCTCAGATGAAGGAAAACTTCAAAATTAGTCACCATCAGGTTCCCTCAAAAGAAAAAAAAAAAAAAAACAAGCTTAAGAAAATGATTTGAGTTTACACAAAAAAATAACAGAACTTCAGAAATGAAAGCGAGGCAATGGACATGGTAAATGTCTGGGAAGATAGATTGGATTTTTTTCTAAGTTTTTTGAGAGATGCATGACTGTTGCATTAAAAAGTTATAGCATTGTCAATTGAGTATTTCAGATATACATAGTTATCTATGATAACTATAACATAAAGGAAGAAAATAAAGAGATGTAGTGTTGTAAGACTTTGACTTTTAGCTAAAAATGATAACATACTAATTATATGTAGACTGCTATAGGTTAGGTAATGTGCATTGTAATCCCTAAAACAACCTCTGAAAAAACATCACAAAGTCAAATTAGTCAAAAAGTCACTAATTAAATGAATTGTAATTTATATAACAGTGATAATAAAATAAAAAATAATGCTAAAAGTATTCCAATTGCACAAAAGGCCAGAAAGGAGACAGAGAGACACAAAAATCAGAGCAATTAAATAAACAATAAAATAGCACCATGGTTGTACATGCCGATAGTCCCAGATAGTCAGGAGGCTACAGTGGGAGGATCATCTTGAATCCAAGAGTTCAATGCTACACTGTGTTATGCCCATGCCTGTGGATAGCACTGAGCTCCAGCCTGGGCAACGTAGTGTGAACCCATCTCTAAATAAAAAATAAAATAGGCCTAATCTAACTACATCAATAATTATACTAAGTGGAAATGTTCTAACCACGCCAATTAAAAGAGATTGTCATATAAGATTTAAAAAACAATTCCCAACTAGGCGTTTTCTACAAGATACTTTAAATACGATATAGAGATATTAAAAGAAAAAGAAAAGACATACCACACAAAAACTAATTAAAAGAAAACTGAGTGGGAAGGTTCTTAATCCAAAACCATGATGTAAAAGCACACTGGCTTCTCTCTCCCACAAAAAATCAAAAACAAATATACAGTACCAAGTTCTTCACCAGTAAAAACCAGCCCAGTGGGAGGGTGGTATAGTTCCCAGGGCCTCAGAGAAGAAAAGGTATGAGCAGACTGTATGAGAACCAGACTTCCACATCCACAATCCTCCTCCCTCCATCTGCTAGGCACCAACCCTGCTGGAAACCTCCCCGCATCTCACGGTTCCTACACTGGAAGAAGTAAAATTGAGGTGGTCAACAAACTTCCCCATCTTTCCGGGCTCAATGGCAGGAGCCTTTGCCTTAAACCACAGATAACATTGTGGCTGCCTGAAGGGACAAGTATCTGGGTGGACAGGTGAACACAGTGGGGGTGGGGGGAGGTGGCACTACCATCCCCATCCAGGAAACTGCTTTGTGTCTTGGCCAAACGAGACAGCAAAGTAAGAGCAGCTGTGGTCCATTCCCCAGGTTCCCTGGGCACGAAGTGCCCAGTTATCCTGCACTGTTGGGATGATCCTTCTGGGACCTGGCCCATTTGGGACAGGCAGTGCTCTGACCATTTGCTAACGCCAAGGTGAACGTGGGCTGAAGATGCAACTCAGAGCCAATAAGGTAGCAGCAGCCTAGCGGTGGAGAGGCCCTAAGTAAATATATTCAGGAAAAACCAACACAAGCCGGACAGAGAAAAGTGGGATCAATAAGCAATCTTTCAATACAAAAACAAAAATAACCCACAAGAAAAAGCAGCAAACAAGGAACCATGACCTTTCTCTAAAGGACAAAGCAAAAATCCAGCAACTGATCCTCATGAGATGGCAATTTGTGAGCTCTCTGACCAAGAATTCAAAACAGCAGTTTTAAGGAATCTCAGTGATCTCCAAAATAACACAGGAAAGCAATCCAGAAATTTATCAGAGAAGCTTAACAAAGAGATTGACATAATTGAAATAAATCTAACAGAAATCTTGGAATTGAGGAATGTATTGGCTGAACTGAAAAACATTTTGGGGGGTCTAATCAAAAGTGCCATGAACCACGCAGAGGAAAGAATCAGTGAAGCTTGAAGCCTGGTTATGTGAAAATATAATTTTCCTCAGAGGAGGAAATTAAGCGACTGTATTATCAATTAGACAAAATTAACATTTTAATCTTAATCCTAATCCTTACTTCTGTTTTGCAGTAAGTAAAAGCATTTACTTCTGTTTTGCATTGATGTTTAAGTAATACTTAAAACAAACATCAAAGATAAAAAATACCAAAGATAAAAAAG
This sequence comes from Galagoides demidoff, assembly GCA_963574575.1. NCBI lineage: Eukaryota > Metazoa > Chordata > Mammalia > Primates > Galagidae > Galagoides > Galagoides demidoff. Next base: position 6,358 of record CAUYQV010162473.1, on the reverse strand, counting down.
AACATAGCTTAATATATAATAAGAGTCAATCTGCTAGACATACATATCATTTCTGAGTATGCATGCACGTAAAAACATAGTTTCAAAATATGTGAGCCAAAACAGAGATAAATTCAAAATTATGCGTGAGATTTCAACATTTCTCTTTATCTCATGTTCCACATTGATTTTTACTTTTTAATTTTGCTTAAAACATTGTCAGTTTGAGAAGAAATCTAATGCAATATGGTAGAACTATTATGCCATTTAAATTTCATATCAATTTATCATTTATTTGTGGCCCTTGGTAAAATTTCCTTTAAGATAAGTAAATTTATGTATATTGGACACCAGCTCTAAAGATTTTAGCAGATTAGAAGATTAAGTGAATTCAAGTATCTGCAACGGCTGGGATGGTGGCTCATCTGGTGCTTTGAAAGCCACGGTGGGAAGATAGTAAGGCCCAGGATTCGAGGTTAGCCTGGACAACACAGCAAGAACCCAACTCTAAAAAAAGAAAAAGTATCTTTAAGATAAAAATAAACCAGGAAACCAATGAAACTCCATTCTTTCTATAGAACTGAAAAAAAAAAAAAGAATAACTCTGAAAGAGTGTGGGTACATGACATGATTTTAGTATAATTGAGAAATAACGTTTCTATCATATCTTTCTAATCAGTGGGTATTTAATTATGACTATAAATAACAGATGTGATACATGTATATATATATTTGTTTAGGGAACAATTTTTTTTTAAATTCACGTTCTTGAACTCTCATGAAAGTGTTCTCTCTTTTTTTTTTAGAGGCAGATTCTTGCTCTGTTGCCCGGGCTGGAATGTAATGGTGCAATCACAGGTCACGGCAGCCTTGAACTCTAAATACTGGCAAGTAGAATACTATTTATTCTACTTTTGCTTTACAGTAAAAGCAAAAGTTTCCACAGTGCTCTCATATCTGACTGCTTCACATTTACAAAATATTTCCTCTAAAAAGGAAATAAAATAGAAACAAAGTAGTTAATCCATCGAATAAAGTCACAGTTATTTTTATTGGGGTTGTAAGTGCTAAGGGAAAGTAATACTTAAAACATCATAATTAATTTTTTCTTTTAAAAGATGAGGGTCTCTCTATGCTGCCCAGACTGGCCTGCAACTCCTGGGCTTATGCAGTCCACCCATCTCAGCCTTCCAAGTAGCGGAGGTACACGTACCTGACTTGATTTTTTTTTAAAGAGAAATAAAATAATAAAACCGCCATTGTCATTGTTTTTCTGCAAATGGGCTGAGGCATTCAATGAGTCAATTCAAAGCCCTTGCTGACACAAATATTTATATTTTTTTCATCTTTATTTTCCTCTGGTAAGAATATTTCTTGTGCTTCACATATTTTTCTTCTGAGACCTTGGAGTCTTTCTATTAGTTCTTTCCAGATTGCCTCCTATTTTAAGCTTCCTGAAGAGATGGTCACATTTTCCCAACTGAAAGGCCCTGATCTCCGCCCTAGTTGACATTGGCATCTGACTCTCGGTCAGTGAATTGTCTGTAGCCTTTCCATTTCTGACAAGCCAAGACCTACTTGCTGAGCCAAACTGGAAATCCAGAGTTCAGGGTACAAACCTAGCACTTAAATCTGGTTGCGCATATTCATTTCCAACTGTTTCTGGGTTGGGCCTGCTGGGTGGGGCCCCCTGCCAATGGCTTCTCACACTTACATGTGGCTCCTTCAAACTTCCCCCCACACTTCTCTTCAAAATAAATCTATCCCATCTTCTCAATCTGTCTTAACTCTATCATGTAGTAATAGTAAAGTCTGATCCCTGATGTATTAGGAGATATATTTTGAAGATATCTTTAGCTCTATCAGAATCAATTTTTATAAGAGCATATGGGCTAGGAGCCTGTGGCTCAAGCGGCTAAGGGACCAGCCACATACACCTAAGGTAGTGTGTTCGAATCTAGCCCGGGCCCGCCAAACAACAATGATGGCTGAAACCAAAAAAAAAAAAAAAAAAATAGGCAAGCATTGTGGTGGGCGCCTGTGGTCCCAGCTACTTGGGAGGCTGAGGTAGGAGACTTGCTTTAGCCCAGGAGTTGGAGGTGCTGTGAGCTGTGATGCCATAGCACTCTACCCAGGGGGACAGCTTGAGGCTCTGTCTCAAAAAAAAAATAAGAGCATGTGGTATGGAGTTGCAGTTTTACTAACCTGGTTAAATAGACATCATACTTATGTTCCTTTGGGAGAGAAATCTTTCAAAGTACAGATGGGAAAAACAAATTTCTGTGACCCAGAGTATGAATGAGGAGAACACGTATGTACATGAACTCATGCGTGCATGCGCACGGAAAATACATGCATAGAGGATAAGTTGTGGGGTCAAAAGTCAGTTTAGTCTGTGGTGGTCTCAGATTTAAAACTTTTTTTTTGCAGTTTTTGGCCAAGCCAGGTTTGAACCTGCCACATCCAGTACATGAGATTGGCGCCCTACTCATTGAGCCACAGGCGCCACCCAAATTTTTTTTTTTCAGTTTTTGGCTGAGCCAGGTTTGAGCCCACCAACTCCAGTATATGGGGCTGGCACCCTACTTATTGAGCCACAGGCTCCACCCAACTTTTTTTTTTTTTGGTAGTTTTTGGCCAGGGCTGGGTTTGAGCCCACAACCTCTGGTATATGGGCCTGGTGCCCTACTCCTTTGAGCCACAGATGCTGCCCACGCCCAACATTTTTTTGTTTATACATACTATTTTACCTTTGGGGGTGCTTGTGATGCTTTGATACATGTATAAAGGTGTAATGGTGGTCCTTTGATTTCAGGATTGGGCATCAATCAGTATGGAAAGGTAAGTGGCTTCAAGTCTTTTTAAAATAAAATAAAACAATAAAAACAAGCAAACTCTTCCCCTCTCCATTAAAAGAATTAAAAAACCCTCAGTGTCATGTCACTCCTCGCCTATGCCTGCATAATATGCCGTTATGTTTATCCACTCATGGATGTGTGTATATCCACTCATCTGTTGAAGGACGTGGAGTTGTGTTCACATTTTGGCTCTGGTGAATAAAGCTGCTGTGAGCATAGGTGTACAACCATCTGTTTGATTCCTGCTTTCAATTCTTTAGGGTATATTTACTCAGTAGTGAAATCACTGGATCACACGGGAATGCTGTGTTTAACGTTTTGAGGAACTGCCAGACTTTCCACAGGGGTTGTACCAGTTTACACACTAAATAACAATGCACAACAATCTCGTCCTCCGCATCTTCCATATCCCCACTGACATGTTATTTTCTGTACTCTCTTGGCTTTGGTACTGAAAGTCCCCACCCTGGGACACCCTCATTCCTAGGCAAACTGTGATGGTTGAACCCCTCATTGCAGCAGGTGTTTCTGTCACCCTGGGGCTGCCCTTCTCCACGGGTGGGGACCATGCCTTGCTTGTTCCCTCTGCTGTGTAGTTTCTCCCGGTCCCCAGTGCACCTGCCAGCACTCTCCACCTGCTGCCTGCCTTGCCACCCTGCCACGCTGTAGGCCCGTAAGCTTCTGGTGGGATTGAGCCCTGGGGAACCCTGGCCAGGGGTTAGAGGAAGCCTTAGGTCGTGACTTTCTCCTGTGGTGGCATCTGATAGGTGGTAGCTCTCTGCTCTGCAGAGCCTTCCAGCACAGACTTTCCTGTCCCTGGGAGCCCTTCCCTGGCTCCTGGGTCTTGGGATGGCAAGTCTACCTCCCCTGAGTGGCACTTACAGTTCCTTTCCATGCTGTTCATGTTTTTGCAAATTGTTTAGTAATTGAACTCTTCAAGTTATCCAGATTTGCTGGGGGAGGGAGGTGAATTACCCCTGTGTTTCTGGTAGGATCCTGACTAATCCTCTAATCCAGTGACTCTCAAGCAGCATGGCAGCCTTGTGGGGCTTGTTGAATGAGAACTTCTGCCCAGCCCCAGAGCTTCCTGCTGGGCAGGTGTGGGCAGCCCACACCTCTCATCTCTCAGAGTTCCCAGGGGAGGCTTGGAAAGCCGCTCTGAGAAGCAGAGCAGAAACAATCCCCTCACCGTTGTTAAAAGAAGGCCCTTGATAGATGGGCTCAGAGATGAACTGAATAAAAAGTAAAAATCACTGCTCCATAAATCTGGAGAAATGGGAGAAAGGACAGAGTTGAGGATAGTTTTAAGTCTTATGGTGAAAGTAATGGCTGAGCAGAGCAGATGAACAGAGGTCTCATGTTGAGGTTCTGGGAGGCTGCATGGAGAACAGAAACACCTGTCCGGTATGCTGAAGAGGAGAAGTCTAGTTAGCAGTGAGTTGGCAAAAGAAACAGAAAATATTCTTTTATCACTATAAATATATATGTATTATATGAATTTAATCCCTCCAAAGCGCAATCACAGCTAAAGAGGGGTGCATAGAAGAAATTCTTCTCAGGCGGATGTCCATGATGTGACCTGGGGTTTCACTGGGACGGAGGGGCCTCTGGCTGCGGTGGCAGATTGGTGGCTGTGGGCTGAGTCTGAGGAGGGCGGCACTCAACAGCTGAGAGGAAAAGGACCATAAAAAAGAAAATAACTAATTCCCTCATAAAACTGTCAAAAATCCCCTCTGGACAGTGGGCTTAAGCAATCATATTAATCACCCTTGGGAGGTTTACAAGAAGATTAGCAGATACCTAAGGTAACTTTTTTTCCTTAAAGGGTTTGAGGTTTTTTTTTTTTTTTTTTTTTTTTTAAATTTAAGACTGTTTAAGAAGACAGAAGAGAGAATTTTAAACAAACTTTATAGCTAGCAGGCTTAATGCGCTTGGCAGCGCAGGAGGGCTGGAGTCTTTCCATCTGAAAGTTTTTCTCAGCTTCACCATTGATCTCACTCAGAAAAAATTCATTAATTTAACTTATGGCTCAGAGTACATTCATAAGAAATAAACCATCACATGAATGGCTTATTTAAAGCAATAAATAACATTTCTATCTATGATTTATAGCTCAAATTGCATTTCTTGAAATTTATTATGAATGAACATTCTTTTTGTTGCGCAATAGATCAAATGAAATAAGAAATAGCATCTAAACTCATAGTTTGTTGAGGAAAAAGTCAGCTTCCCCATTATTTTAATTGTATTTAAATATTCTGACAATCTGAGTAGAAGGTAGTACTTCCTTCAGAGAATCCTAAGCAATGAGGGTTAATTCCTTTTATTTCTAAAAATGACAATTGACAAAATTTGCTTATGGCTCACATAACAAAAAGTATTTATGTGAGTTGTAGTTAAAACAAACATTGCTTCCCTGCTCCACGAGCTCAGTAGAGCCTTACCCATTCCTGGTAAGGCGGGCACAGTGGGTACCAGGATTCCCCTGCTCTGCTGATGAGGAAGGGAAGACTCAGTCCTCTGCCATGATTTGCCCAAATTCACACATTAGAAAGTGGAGAAGTTGCTTCCAAATCCCAGCCTCTGACTTCCAAAACTTCAAACACTCTCCTGATTGTCCATGCTTCAGGTGCTCATTAGGAAGGCAGTCAAAACTGTACAAACACACACAGAACTGCTGCTGAGTAAACTTAACCATAGTGCCACTTCATAGCATTTTGAGCTACAGGATGTGTTTTACTGGTTCTCTGGTGGTGGTCTACACAACAAGCCTCAGGCCACCCACAGCCCTCAAAAGAGGATGATTAATCAAAAACACCCCTTTTAAGGCTGGGCAAGGTAACTCACACCTGTAATCCTAGCACTCTAGGAGGCTGAGGCAGGTGGATTGCTTGAGCTCAGCAGTTTGAGACCAGCCTAAGCAAAAGTGAGACTCTGTCTTTACTAAAAATAGAAAAAACTAGCTGAGTGTGGTGGTAAACACCTGTAGTCCCTGCTACTCAGGGGTCTGATGCGGGAGAATTTCTTGAGCCCCAGAGTTTGAGGTTGCTGCTGTGAGCTATGAAGCCACAGTGCTCTACCCAGTGTGACAGAGTGAGACTCCGTTTCAAACAAATCAAACAAAAAGGCATCCCTTTCAATACTGTAAAAGTATTGATAATGATAGAAAAGCACTATTTATCAAACGCACAGTAGTTGTTGCAAATGTCAGTCATCAACGGATGCTAAAATTAGCAGATTCAAGGATGTTCAAGACTTTCTCTCATTCTGTAGTTTGTTTGCTACATTGATTATTTCCTTAGCTAGGCAGAAGCTTTTTAATCTCATCAAGTTCACTTATTTCTTTTCTTTTTTTAAAAATTTCTTACAGCATAACTATGTACATTAATGCAATCATGGGGTACAGTGTGCTGTTTTCATATACATTTTGAAATACTCTCATCAAACTGGTTAACATAAACTTCATTCCACTTATTTATTTTCATTGTTGTTGTAATAGCCCTTGGTGTCTTAGTCATAAC
>CAUYQV010162472.1:0-10332 GCA_963574575.1 Galagoides demidoff | reverse complement strand
ACACACACACACACACACACACACAGAGTATAAGGTAAAACAACAGTAAAGCCAACTGGAAGCCACATCAGAAGCCTTTGTCTTCATCTGTGAGAGCTGACAGTTCTGCCACTTTTAGTAAACAGCCTATGATATGCATTTTGGGGGTGAAATCTCATTTCTCTTGTTCTGCTGTTACTATGGTTACCATCCTACAGAATCTGTGTACACACCAATAAAAAAAGGAAGAAAGGAGAACACAAACATAAATTTAAATATTAATACACCCCATCCAAGCTGCAGGGCCCACTCTGGGAACTTGCCTGAAGCCTGGTCAGTAATCTTTTGGCACTGATATCCCAGTGTTATTCACTAATCCCACTTCCAGTGCTGTGTGGAGGCAGCAGATACCCAGCGTGGTTGGAGAGGCTGAGCTCCATATGCCTTATGGTGATCACAGAGCCCCGAGCCCCAGTCACAGAGTCCTAATCTTTCATAGACAGGCAGGATTGACCTGTAAGAAGCCAGGATCCAACGCCCTGGGTTTTGGGGGTTTGGGCAAAGCTAGGCGTAGGTGCCCCAGGCTCAAATGATTTTTGCAAAGTTTCTTTCTTAAGGCAGCTTTATGGTTAATCCTCAGTTTCCTAATCTCTTAAATCGGGACAAAGTAATAGTGCCTGCCCCACAGGGCTATTATGAGGATTAAATAAGACGATCATTCTGAATGTGTTTGGGGAACTCACAGTACTGTAAAATGCAATTTCTACTCACTGTGGTTATGATGGTTACAAAATCAACCACTACTCCCATGACTGGAAAACCCTCCATGAGCTCTGTGGGACTGTCAGATGCTGAGACTCCCTTGTCACCCATTTCTGCCCCTCATGGAAGACATCTTGTCTTTGCTCTAGAAGAAGAAAATTGGGCCAAGAACTTTTAATCTCAAGTGAACCTTATTCCTGATTTGTTATATTCTCTATGCTTCACTCTTTGTGCACATGGAAATAATTTTTAGTGGAACTTTATTTTCCCTTAATGATAATAAGAACATATAGAAATGGCAGCTCTCAGGACACAAATGGATCCATAAGCAATTCTAAGCTAAAAATGAAAGATTTAAGTAAATTTTTAAGTGGAATGATGTATTCATCTTTGAGGACCAATTGCAAGAGTGTTGAAAAACTTTTCTTCCATAAGGACAGTGGGACTAAGGTTTGGGCATGTATATTTCCAGGTGCAATGATTCATCCAAACTCAAATTAATAACAATAAAGCCTGACTGAAATTAACTTTTACTCCAAAAGTGATAGCCCAGTACATGGCTCTTAATTGCCTTAATCTTGTTCCTGAGGGAAATGGTGTCATCTTTATGAGGAAAAGAAGAATATAGGAATAAAAGTCAGGAGACTCGGAGCCTTGTCTTCACTGTGCCACCAATTTGATGGGTAATGTTAGGAAATCCACGTAACCCCTGTTTTCTTCTTTGCAAAATGAATTGCATTCTCCCTATTCATCTTACCAGAGTTCTTGCTATATAAAATGATCAACGTCAATGTGCTTTGAAAATTTAAAAATAAAAAGGTTTAATGCTTTGCCAAAACTACATTGTGTATAGCTTTGTTGTATGTGCTCTTAGGGAATAAACTATTAAGGTTGCCATGAAGCATGACCCACCTCTTCTCCTTTAAAGTGGTTGCTTTAGTGGTGTTCTTGTTCACACCACATCAGAAAGTTCTACCATCAGCCCGTTTCAGGGCCTCCCAGACCTTTGGAGAAAGAACTCCAGGAGAATAAGGGACTGCTTTGTGTTAGCATTTGGTATACCAGCATTATATCATTAATTACAGGGTGTTGTCCCTCCCCAGAGAGGCCCAGTGACAAGTAACAAGACAAATTAGCTTAATTTTTTATGTTAATTTCTTTTTATTGGGAGATTTAAATCATTAAACTAATGATCTCATCCATATTTTGAAGCAAGTTAATAAAATGTAGTCATAATCACATTTAACCCCCAAACTATATAACATGGTAAGTTGCTTTAAAAGATTCCATTTCTTTCAATACTAAGAAAAAGACTGCTGGAAATAAAGAAAATGATAAAATGAACCAGCACACTAAAATGGTGTTTTACAACTTTTATTCTTTCAAGTGCAATAAATGTGTAATTCTTTGACATTAGCTCGAACCCTAAAGATAAGTACATATATGTAGACAGGTGAGTGTTTACATTGACTAAGTGTCACCTGTTGATTGGGTGGCTGTTCCCAAGACTGATTCAGCCTAAGAAGAAATGGAATGTGGGTAGACTTTGAAGCCTCAGAGGTTCCACAGGAAACTATAATAAGCCTTTTTTTGTTCATCTGAGGTTTGTCCTTCCCAGAGATAGTTCGGGGGCGGGGGGCAGATAGCTGCTAGGAGCCCATTTCATTAGCCTGTTAGTTTTATCAATATCTTCATAATTCTATCTAATTACTTGGAGATCAAGTAAATGAATTTTTTTTAAAACCAAAATTGAAACATTTTTTTTAGCTTCATTTGTAATTTTACCAAGTATTACTAGCTGAAAATGATAACATTTCACCTGTATGAAGGTAACAAGATAACTAGTGAAATAAATGGTGGGTAGGTAGACAGATAGATACTAAACCACAATTTCAGGATTGAGGATTTTATGTTTACAAGGGATGAGGCCTATATGGTTTTCATGCTATCTCTTACCCCCATTTCCCCTCTAGACCCATCACTCTGGGCTACTTCAGGCTTTTATCCTCTCTCGCCTGGCTATTATAATAGCCTCCTTTCATCGCCTGCCTCTTATCTTCCCCAGTTTCATACCTTTCCATCCCCAGAGACGGCTGAGTGAATTTTCTAAGTGCAAATCAGATGTTTTACCAGTTTAAAATTCTTTTCTTTCTTTCTTTCTTCTTCTTTTTTTTTTTTTTTTTTTGTTGTTGTTGTTGTTGTTTGGGATTCACTGAGAGTACGAAGAATTAGGTTATACTGATTGCATTTGTTAGGTACAGTCCCTCTTATGTCTCGCCCCCAAGAGGTATGCCATACACCATGACCCCCCCATTTCCCTCCTTCCTCCCCTCTCCTCACTCCCTCATTCCCCTACCCTCCACCTTGTATTAAATCATCAACTGCCTTTGTATTAGAATTGAGTACACTGGATTCTTGCTTATCCATTCTTATGATGCTTTACTAAGAAGAATGTGTTCTACCTCCATCCAGGTTAATACCAAAGATGTAAAGTCTCCATCTTTTCTAAGGGCTGAATAGTATAGTCTAAAATTCTTGAGTACATCTCTGCTCAAATAATCCTACTATTCAAATGTGATGCCATGCAGTTCTCTAAATGTTCTCTGTGCCCTCATGTGTCCCAGGTTCCTTTTCTAGGAGTGCCCTTATCAACTTTTCAAACACCTTGTCATTCTTTTTATTTTTTTTTAATTTCAGATTAATATGGGGGATATAAATGATTAGGTTACAATGTGTGCATTTGTTTTTAAAGTCCGTATTATAGTTGTGTCCCGAACCCAAGAGGTGTGCCATGTACCCTTACATGGTGCCCATTAAGTAGGAGTACACTAACCCCCCTTCCTTATCCCCTGTTCTCCCTCCTCCTCTTCCCTCTTCTTCCTCCCCTTTATCCCAACTTGAATTGAGTTTTTCTCTTGTGTGGGCATGTATTTATTCATTTATTGGTTTCATATAGTATTGAATACATTGGATACTTGCTTTCCCATTATTGTGATATTTTCCTAAGAAGAATGTTTCAACTCCAGGTTAATACAAAAGATGTAAAATCTCCATCTTTTTTATGGTTGAATAGTGTTTCATGGTGTACATATACCACAGTTTGTTAATCCATTCGTGGGTTGATGGGCACTTAGGTTGTTTCCACATCTTGGTGATTGTGAATTGAGCTGTTATAAACAATCTAGTGCAAATGTCCTTAAGGTAAAAAGACATTTTTCTTCTGGGTAGATGCCACCTTGTCATTTTTCAACTGTCAGTTGTCCCTGACATGCCTTCCCAAACCATATTCTCAGAGAGTTTATCCCGTATGTAATTATGTGAGCACGTATGCTCGTCATTTTATCTTGGAACTTTGTATTTGCCTCTTGCCTCGGCATCTATATCATTAATATATCCTCAGAATTTATCACAGTGCCTGGCAAAAATGCTCAATAAATGTTTATTGATTGGAGGAAGGAAAGAATAAAGGAAGGAACAAGCTGAATGGCTTGGTGTATTCTTTTGAATTTCAAATATTATTCCCTGGCTAATCATAGGTGTATTTTCACAGACTCTTTATAGCATCATAAACCAGTACCAACACACCATTTTAAGGCTGTTTTCCTTTCAACAACACTCATTCTACTAATTTAAAAGCTATTAAGTAAGATGAAGCCTTCAGAACCAGTCAACTGAACTGCTGCAGTCACTTGGGAGTAGTTGGTGCACTGTACAATCGCTAATATGATTTGAACTGAAGGCAGACCTTTCCAGTTTTGAAGTTAAGAGCAAATAAGATGTTAACAAAATTTGGAACTCCATCTAAATGTGCTTTTTACATGTATTTTTACTGTTGTGAACTATAGAACTAAGGGCATACCTCTATTCCCCAAACATAATGGTGAATCATACTGACAGGCCATTCATGCCTCTTCTGGAGGTTTGGAGGCTCTGATTTTCCCTGGCCCTGATTTTTCTCTTACATCACCATAAATTACTCTGGATACAGAGGTTTTAGGTGACTTGACCTGACACAGCGGGGGCTCAGGTATGTTAAGAGAAATGAAAGAGAGTTCTAGAAATGATAGATTCCAATTCGAAATAAGAGGAAAAGGAAAAACCTCAAAGAAAACTAAATATGTTTGGCAGCTATCTTTAGATCCTGTTGAATTAGTGATAGTATATGTATAGTTGATAGTTGTCCATTTTCTGGCTATAATAGCTGGATTTCTGAACAATAAGGTAGATCAATTGTACTCTTCTGTGAATCAAATTAACTGGAAGGAATTTCAAAATAATCAAATTGTGGTCCGCTTATTGTAAATGCATTCGAACAATGGAGTAGAGATTAGATTCTTAAAAATACCTGTAAGAAAGGCTCGGTGCCTATAGCACAGTGGTTACAACACCAGTCACACTGAGGGTGGAGGGTTCGAACTTGGCCTGGGCCAGCTAATCAACTGCAACAAAAAAATAGCGGGGCGCTGTGGTGAGCACCTGTAGTCCTAGCTATTCTAGGACTAGGGAGGCTGAGGCAAGAGAATTGCTTAAGCCCAAGAGTTGGAGGTTGCTGTGAGCTATGACACCATGGCACTCTACTGAGGGTGACATAGTGAGACTTTGTCTCAAAAAAAAAAATACCTGTAAGAAAAATGATTTAGTGAAAATGGACATGAATCCTCAGACCTCCACATACATCATTGAGATTTTATGGATATCAAAATTAATTCAGACTTCTTTATATTCACATGGACCGTGTAATTGTATAACGCATTACTTTCTATGTTGTATGATAGTGCAACATGTAACTTACTTGCTAACACCTAAACCAGTTAAAATTGGTTGTTTTTGTCCCATGGATTGGGATTTGGAAATACATCCCACTTATATCCAAAGAGTAGGGACTAAGTCCCTGGTTAGTGTTTCTGTTCTTAAAAGCTATTATGCTTACCTACAAAATAGGGGGAAACAGTTTTACATTCTTCCTTTTTTTTTTTTTTTTTTTTGAGACAGAGTCTCACTTTGTCACCCGTGGTAAAGTGCCATGGTGTCATAGCTCACAGCAACCTTGAACTCCTGAGCTCAAGCAATCCACCTGCCTTGGCCTCCCAGAGGTCTAGGATTACAGGCATGAGCCACCACACCCAGCCTTACATTCTTCTTATTTGAAGTAAAAAAGATATACAGGAAAAGAATATAGAAATCATGTCCACATGTTGGCTAAGCCTTCTAGACACTGACCACATAAATTATTACTACTCCAGCTCCCAATTCTCCAACCACATTAAGACCACAGAAGGTTGTGCTTGTCATCCAGGGAGGGTCTAGGATACTGTGTTCCACTTGCCCCTATCACACAACATTGTCAGCGTATTCGCACATGTTCCTTGCAAGGAAGGGAAAATGCATGGAGTCATGTAACTTGCCTGAAGTGCTTTTCCTATAACTGAAAGGGTTTTCTAATGTCAGTGCTGTTAGGGCATGAACAGTATTTCATATTGTTTACACAATTCCTCTGTACTAGCTGGGTTATAGGATGGTTCTGGTTGGTCTGGTTTCTAGGGCATTAACTCTTAAAATGATAAGACTCAGTAACATCTTAGCCCTTAGAAAAGGGCTTACTTTCACATTGTCAGTGGTAACATAAGTCATTTTGTTAGTAGTAAATTAGGAAATGGGGAGAAGGAAGACATCTTGGTGCCTCCTACTATAATTTTGTCACAGGTGATTGCTCACACCTGGGGTAGAAGGTCCACCCTACCAATCTACCAGCCAGAATTTAGTGTGCCAACTGCCAAAGGATGCAGAAGACTCTTTACCTCTCTAGCAACAGGTAGAAGAGTCTTGAAGGTGACCTAAAACAGCTGTAAGTCCACACCCCTCTCAGAGAGGCTCATAGGAGATCCATATGCTCCAAAAGACCCTGGTTCCAAGGTGACCTCTGAACCATGAGGTAAGCCTGACCCAAGTGGTATAAAAAAGAACTGTGGGCAATATCCCTGCCTCTTTGCCCACTTGCCTTGGCTATGGAGGCTTGTTTGCTGTCTATGGTGAATATATTCTCCTTTCTAGACTTTCTTACTCTATAAACCTATCATTTTCTTCTTCCATAAACTTTTTTTGTGTTTGTTTTAATTTGTGGTTTCTGGTCATTTTTTGATCAAGAGTACTCCAAGAACCGAGGACCCAGGCAGCTGCCTGAAACTCCAAAATTTTGGGAGGCAGTAGCTGCATTAAAACCCAACAATTTCAAATTTTCTAGAAATCAATTAAGAAATTATTGCTAACATCCTTAAAATTTTACAAAACCCTGACCCAGAAATGTTTTTCTAGAAACTTATACTAAAAGTATAAGTTTAAATATTTAAATATAAATATTTGGTTACAGAACTGCTTATCACATTTTTATAAAAAGAAAAACTAGAAACAACTTTAATGCCTCATAATAGAGGATTGGTTAAATAAATAAAGATTTATAAGTATGTGTAGTAGAAACTATGAAGCTATGGAAAGATGTTCGTATATAATTTTAAGTGGAAAGATCGGGTTAGAAAATAGAACGAACAATGCCATCTCATTTTGGTAAAAACAAATTCACATAGGCACACATGTATGAGTGTGTGTGTGTGTGTGTGTGTGTGTGTGTGTGTAGAAAAGGCAGAAAACAATTCACTTTCTCTGGCTTGTGAACTTAGAGGTACCATTTATATTTTTCTCTTTGTTCTCCTATATTTTTCTTGATTTTTAGAGTAATGAATGCTTATTTTATAAGAGAAAAAACTTTTTATTTGCTCAAGGCAATGATTTCCAAAATGTTCTTGAGTATTCTTTTTCATAGTCTGATCATTTTTATGTTTAAGTAGTTTTTTTTGTAAGTCCACTTAACATTTATCATTTATGTAACCTCATTTCTTTTCATTGGGCTCTTGTTTTGTTTTTAATTGTCTTATAATGGAAAATAACTACTCAGCACACTTATACAATTTATCCTGTACTAGAAAATAGTAATCAAGTTAACTTAGTCGTTTTTTTTCTCTAGACCAAACAGACCTTATTCTTCTTATCTTCCTACATGAATCTATTTTCTGTTCCTTTCATCTTTATTTGTCATTCATCTCTTAAGTCATACAGGATTTTAAATGCAGTGACTACACTAGAGACAATTGTAGGAAAATATAAGGCAAACTATAATGGAAAGAGATGTCCTTAAACATTAGCTATTGAACAGCATGGTAGGATTTTTATTTTCTTTTATTTTTTGGTCATTGTCAACTGTGTATTTACCATATGTTTATAAACAGTTAATATTTTGCAATAATTTCTATTTTGTGGTTGCATTCTCATCTTACATTTTACTCCAAGTTTTAATGTCAGCTATTAGATTTTTTATCTTATATGTTTTCTCGTATATTTACTTTCATGGCATTAAATTGCATTCTTTTGATAGGAAAATTTATCAAAAATATCAAGGCACTCATTCTTCCTGATTGAGAATCCTCTGCAGATCCAATAAATGCATTCCTAATTCCAGGTTATGAATATTGAACACCAATACAGTGGCATCAGGGCTAAATCTAATACATATCATCTCACCTTCTTCTCCAGGTGGTGTCCTTGATTCAGCAATCTCCCCACACAACAATAGGGCAGAAAACACCATATTTTTACCTTGTTAATGAGACATGGTATGTAATGGCATAAAACGTTTGCTGGAACTCAAGATAAATTACTTGGGTAGCTATCTCTTTGTTTTTGTTGCATGACAATATCATAAAAAGAAATACATTCGATTCAGCATGCTTTGTTCATCATAGACTTACTGTGAAGGCTTTTTGTTGACTGAACATCATCAGTAGAACAATTAGCCTAATAATATTTTTCTAGCCTTTGAGGATTACAAAGTTGCACTGCTCTATGTGTGCACATATATACTGCTATGTCTATACGTATATGTGTATATGAACTGCAGATGTGTGGGTGGTAGCACATCAAAGCAGAACTCTACCATTTACAGTTGTGCCAGGGTGTCACTGGCCCTCAAAAATCAATATTCAGAGAGACAAGCATTAAAGGAAATGTATATTGCTTTTCTATCCTATGGGACATAAATTATATAACCAGTGGAGTTTTTGTCTTATAACTCTGTGATTACATTCAATCATGAACAGGGGAAAACATTTTACCTGGGCTGCATTTATTTTTAAAGCCATCACATTCAAATGAGATATGGAAATGAAAAGCTTTCACATCACTGATGCTGAAGAGCAAATTAGAAGCAAATGATGATAATTACAAAGTTCAACCTTGTGTTCTCCTATATATGCCTAAAGGTAATGAGAAAGCAGAAGGTAAAGAGTTGGCACTGGCAAAGATGAAGAATGATGAGTTGTCAGTGAATTTCAGATGAAAAAGGCATAATAGCAGCACTGATGATGCTGAGTTTCATGGGGAAAATTGTCTGAACACGGATGACTGACTTGTTTTGTTTGAGAGGAAAAAAAATTAAAACTCACTGGGAATATTGAAATCAGTTATCACATATAAAAATATATTTATACATCAAAAAAGATAAGCACAAGGTGATGAATGAATGGTTATAGTAGAAGAATCCAGTCTAGTAATCAAACATGAATAAATGTAATTAATGGGATTAGTCACTGTTACAATTACCAAAGCATGTCATGGTAATATAAAAGCTAATCTCTCTCAAGTGGATTAATGAAATGTCTTCAAAAAGTTACTGTTTTCCATTTTCAGAAGTCATAGCTGTAGACCAAAAGTATATATCGAAAGGACATCTTGTACAAATCTCTTGCTTCCAGGAGACTAAGCCTAAAATGAACTTGATTGCACATAATATGTACACATTTCTTTGAAAGTGAATGTAATCAGCTCACTTGGAATAGCATGAAAACTGACTTTACAAGGAAAATTTTTTTCTCCCCATACCTCAGAGTACGCTAAGTACATCATCCCATATATTCTTCCATCACTGAACACTTACATGTTCTTCAGGATTCAGCTTAGCTCACATCCTCTGGGAAGCTTTACCTACCTGACCTTTCAAGGTTCCTAAATATCCCCATGACATTACTGTGCATATCGCATTCCCTACCACTTATCCTAGGATCCATTCTCTTATTTGTCTCTGCCACTAATCAATGACCAAGTCCTTGAGGCTATTATATTTACTGTTGAATACCCAGAACCTACCACAATCCCTGACACTAGTTGGTGCTCATTAGATATACATAATCTCACTTAAACCTCAGGGTAACCCTAAAAGGATAGGTCAGGATTATAATCCCCATTTTATAATGAAGAAAATGAGGGTCACAGAGCTTGTCTTATTTGTGTAAGGTCATAGAGCCGATTAGTGAAATAGCTGTCACTCAAACATTTGCAAACATTTCATTATGCATGAAATGATAAAAATCTTAGAAGAAAGTGTGGGGAAAACCCTTGTTGTTTGACTATGGAAAGATTTTATGACAAAGACTTTAGCAGCCATCACAACAACAACAAAAATTAACAAATGGGACTTAATTAAGCTGAAAGCCTTCTGCACAGATAAGGACACAACAAGTAAAGCAAAAAGACAACCTTCAGAAT
>CAUYQV010162470.1:0-29969 GCA_963574575.1 Galagoides demidoff | reverse complement strand
GAAACAAAGAACTAAGACAACTTACTGGTGCTCTAAAACTTCTTGTAATACACGGAGGGAGCTCATGTACACAAGTAGCAAAGTACGGTAAGTGCAATACGAAAAGTTCTGACAGAATTCTAGAGGGAGGAGCATATTTTCATAGGGAGACAAGGGAAGCCTGAATAAAAGAGGTGAAACTTGAGCTAGGAAGTTACTGTCCTTCCTAAAAGCCTAGTGGACATAAAGGCCTAGTGCAGGGCAGGTCTGGAGTTGTCTATTATGCTGGTGAGTACTAAAATTTTTTAAAGTCTGTTTAGATTACTCGATAACATAGGCATTACAATTAATTTTAAATTTGATAGATTTGGACAGATAGATAACACACTCCCTAATATCCACTGAATAGCCAAATCCATTCCAATTGTTTATAAAAGGCAGAAAATAACAGAACAACACTGATTATATATATATGTTAGAAGAAGATGCTTAAATAAATTCTAGTAGTAAAATCTGGAAAAATTCCATGAATTAAGAGTCAGGTATTTTTTTTAACTGTGGGGAAAAAAAGTGGAGTTAGTATCATTTGACCTACCTACTAAATGTAAAAATATTTTACCCTATAAAATGAACAGAACACAGGTAACAACATAAAAATATAGAAAATATTAACATGGTCATTTATCAATATCTATGTTCAGTTTCTATACAGCAACTTAAGCAATAGTAATTTCTCAAAATAACAGCCATCAATTTTCCTGAAATCTTAGTCTGTGACTGCTCACCTTTTTAGCCAATATTCTCTTTTTCAACCTAAGAGAAAGTTCTTTATGAATAAGCACTCGGTACCACAGACTTAAAGGAGCTGTCAAAACAACATAGAAGAAAAATGGACCAAGGGTATAAGGTTGAAAATGGGTCAGAATGCTCACATTAAGAGTCAAATTGATTCTCTTTTATTGTTCTCATAGCCCTTGAAAGCCAGGGCATCCTCATGAAAAAGCAGGTAAAGATTTGATAGAAATGGAGGTCTTGGGTTTCCAAAATACCTCGCATCCTTCAGCAAACTAGCAATATGAAGGCAAAGCAAAGCAAGTCAGTTTATGCCAATCACCTCTGATTTAGGCAGTTGCAATGGGTGACCCAGCCAAGGCTCCCTGCCTGAGCTGAGAAGAGGATGTCAGTATTATGGTAAAACCTGCCTCCTCAGTCTTCAACAGACTCCCACACCCCTAGGTTATGACAGAAAATGAGCAATTCACACAAGTATAAATGTGAACACATTAACATTTAAAAGAAGCCCAACCTACATAATATGTACTGAGACTGAATACACATCACTGGTCAAAATGAGGACAAGGCAGCTCCGACATCTGGGATGAAAAATGAAGGCCAACATTTAATCCCATAAATCAGCCTGCAATACAGTAAGTTTATTACTACGGATAAGGATTCTTACTCTTAATTGTAATTTATAGGGTGAAACATGCAAAGTTGAAAACCCTATTCTTCTTGAAACAATAGTTTAGGGATATTTAGAACTCATGAAACCAAGTTTCACATCCTTAGTCCGCAGAAAAGGAACCTCCACCCTTATATTTCAAAGAATTTCTACCCAGAAATAAAAAAGAACAAAGAAAATAAAACATGGTAACTATTTTATAAGTATCAAACTCAAAAATTTAATAGATCTGATCTGAATAGTTAAAAAAAAGATAAGAGAATTATAACACTGCTTTGATAGTTACAGGGGGATGCTGACATTTTGTAAGAATTGCCTAACTATACGGCACTCAGCTCCATCTCTCTAAAGTAAATGAAAAGGTGCCGTTCGAACAGCTTGAGGTAAAATGTAATCACATGACGTTAATATCACAGTTTAATGGAAACCAGACTGAAACTACCAGCTCCCTAAATGACTTACTATGTACATTAACATGATTTTATTATTTCAAGAGACCCTGATCCTGGCAAATGCTTTAATTGTTCATTACAGTAATTTCCTGAAACACCCATCAACTAATCAACAGAAAGTATCAACAGTTTATAAGATTCTTTTAATAAGATTCTTTTAATCTCCTTGCTGTTTTATCATGATCGTTATCCAATCCTAATGTGTCTCTCCCTCTCTCTCCCTTTCTCTCTCTCTCTCTCACACACACACACCCCCCTCAGTACTGAGTCCCCCTCAACCCAACTCTGGTTCTCAGTACACGCTGACCTTGCCTTCTTCCCTACAGGACACTGACAACACTCTGTCCAGGGGGTGACAAGTCATAAACTCAGCTTTGTCTTATCTACAGGTTGTGAGAGAGGTATTTAGGGAGGCAATACTTGCAGTACTTAACACAATGCCAATTAAAAATTCTGATCATTCAGGAAAAAAAATTAAGAGATTCTTGTAAACCAGCAGCTTGCTAATGCATTATTCTAGCAATTAGGAAATTAGATCTTAAAACCTCTTATTTTACTTAAAACTTTACAAGAACAGATAGGACTAAACAGGCAATCACAAAGGTCTTTTGAAAAAACTGTTCTTGTCATAGAGTGGCAGTTCTTCAAGATTTCAGTGAATTACTAGTTGAAAAAAAAACTTTAAAAAAACTTAAATTTTAAACCTAAGATCAATAAATTTAAAGCACCTATCACTAAAATTCGAAACCCACTGACAGTCTACAGGCTGTAAGAGCAAGAGTCATAAGGCAGACTTATAAGAAAAAGAAAGGAGTCAATATAGAAAAAAATCTTAAAAGAAGAAGAAAGAAGTTAATATGGAAAAAAGCTTTCTAAGAGGAATCTAGTTTTTCTTCAGAGAAAAGAGTCCTTCCTAGATTGAGTCACGTGGCCTTCCAATATTTAGGTAACAGGTAGCGGGTATATCAAGAGCCAACAAAAAGATCAGAAAGAAACGGCCAGGGACTTAGGAGAAACTAAGATAAGATCTCAAGAAGGGAGTTGCTAGTTGTGCTGATTGATATTAAAATATGGAGAAAGATAAAGGGGAAAATGTTCAAGTTTTAGTGATTTAGTGAGTCTACTCAGTGGAATAGTAAGAAACGCAATAAAAACTGTAATTTAGAAAGTAGAAAAGGAGCCACAAAGGGAGAAAATGTCAGCTGGCAGTGCAGCTAATCATGCCGTAACCTTTATTAAAAGGATAAGCAGAACGGAGGCAGCGAGGGAACAGGAAGGTAGGACACACAAAAAGTAAAATACAAACTTCCAAAAGTTGCATTTCAAATATATAAAAATTGTGCACTGACAGAAGATGACGAAAACACAAAATATTAACTTATCTCTGAATCGTAAATTATGGATTATAATTTTCTTCTTTATGTATACTTGTATACATATACTTTTAATAAAGTATACTTTATGTATACTTTCTATTTTCCCATAAGAATAGGTCATTTTTAATACCAAAATAAAACAATTTACTTTCATCTTCCCTATAGTTTCAATGTCTCCCTCTCTACTGACTCCTTCCTAAGAGTATTCAACATTTGTATATTTCAAGGATATCTTTGGATTATTTCTGTTTACAGCACAAAAGTTTATAACTATCTGGGACATTAAAAGCTATAGCACAAGCCAAAATAAAAGCAAAAGAATATACCCAGATACTTACAAAGTTGTAGCAGTTCATCCATGTTTTCTACTATCCATATTTTTAAGTAAAATGGGATGAAAATATCTCCAATAATAAGACAACAGAGAACACACAAGTCTATAGGAATTTAGAGAACACCTGTCTTGAGGTAGCAACAGGGAGAACTAAGGGGGAAGAAGTGCTAACAGGTCTGATCTGAGTCACTTCTACAGATGATCACAGTAGAGCACCAGTAACCAGAGTGAGCCCAAGTTTCCTCGGCACACACACCAAGGCCAACTTCAAATAAGGAGTACAGCCGCCGAAAGTAGCAGCCATAGCTATTTTAAAATCAAGGGAGCAATTATTTTTTAAGCCTTCTTTATCCAAAACAAATATTCTGTGAAGAGAAAAAGGCAGTGGCACTGGACGTGAAACATTGAAAAGTAATTTTTACACAGCCAAGTAACTCAGCTCCTGGAAGTATCATCTGTAAACTAAGGATTCAGGCCTCTCTTTAGAGTAGCATCTTTTGAGTCAGAAGGCTCCGGGTTAGAATTCTATCCCTTCTGTTCACTAACTACGCAACCCAAACCCAATTACTTCACTAAACCTCAGGATCCTCATTTTTAATTTTGGGATTACAATATTCTACATACAGGCTAGGTGCAGTGGCTCACAAGTATAATCTCAGTACTTTGGGAAGCCAAGATGGGAGGACTGCTTAAGGCCAGGAGTTTGAGACCAACCTGGGAACACAGCAAGACCCCATCTCTAAGAAAAGAAATTAAAAATTAGCTGGATGTTACAGTGTATGCCTATCGTCCCAGCTACTCGAGAGGCTGAGGTGAGAAGACTGTTTGAGCCCAGGAGTTTGTGGCTGCAGTGAGCTATGATCACACCACTCAACTCCAGCGAGAGTAACAGAGTGAGGCCTCCTCCTAATTAATTTTTGTCATATCCACATCCCATCTGAATTATTTACATAATAACCTTCTTCATATAGGTTTACTGTTTTTTTTTTTGAACATCAGGCATACAAGTTAACACGTAGTAATTTCCTAAATAAATTTAGCCTCGTCTTTAACAGTACCCATTGGGAGGCTGAATATAAAAACAGACAATAGTTGGATCATATGTGACCACAGAACTCTGACCTACAACTGTTGCAACCAGCCCAGGCGGCCAGAGCATAAGCCTCGCAGTGAAGAGCCCAGAACAGTCGGAAGAGCCAATGACCAGCAACCATGACCAGCTTCCCTAATTTTTGCCCATTTCCAACACAGAACAATGCAGAGCAAGCTAAAGATGCTCCCCAACCTGTCACATAAAATACCCATGTACAGCTTCCCCAGGCAGCAACCTCCAATCAGAGTAAACCAATCCCCTGCTTACCCCTCTGAGTCTACCAAAAGGCAGTGACAGTGGCTGGGTGACTCTCTTCCTATGCAACCTCTGAATACATAGTCTTTGTCCGCATTCAGGTCGTCTGTGGTGTTCCACATCACGAAAGGGCAATTTGACAGGCTAGTCATACTCTTCTAATATATAAAAATAAATAACTAAAAAGCTTAAACTGTCATCCCATGTACCAGCCACTTGGAGGATTTTTAGCGAAATAAGCCAACAATATAACCTCCTAGGGAGATAAAATTAATAAGCCTTTCAATTCTATATAAAAATTGTCTTCTTAATTAGTATTTCTAAAACAGAATTTCTGAAGTCTGATAGTCCTATCAGAATGTTTTCCAGAGGAATGAAAACCACACTTAGACTTCTAGAATGCTAAGTTAGCAAGTGACTATCAGGACACAATCAGGATTGGGTGTGCAGCCCTAAGTGGCTCTAACTGAGTGGGAACTGGGAAAAGACAATTACCATCATCTAACAGCTTTTATGGAAAGCCCAGGAACACCATTTGCATCCACATGTCAAAATGCAAAGGTTGAGGTCTAAACATTCCTAACTGGGTTAATGACCCTAACTGGGTCATTCAACAACCTGGTTTTGCAAAGCTAAAATATTATGAAGTAAGACAATATATTTGGGTTCTTTGCTTATAGATCTACACATCCTAAATGTACAGGTGCTTCTTTTTTTTTTTTAAACTAATCTACACACCTTCCAGTGTGGATGGAGTTGAGCCATCCAATAAGCTTGGATGTTTCTTAATCTTTGAAATTATTAAATACGTCAAATGTGTTTTCAAATAAAAATCTCAGAATCTAGTTAGTCTAGACATTTGCAACACTACTTCTTAGTGGTGACTTTAAAGAGTTGTTATATAACTAACAATGGCTTATTTAAAAAGAACAGGAAAAAGGAGGTACTGATAATAAAAACTTAAGTTCAGCAGGAAAAAAAAAGGATAAATACCAGTGAACAAACAAGAAGTCCTCTTCAACAACTGCATGGTGACACCTCTATTATTCTGTGCATTTGCCAATCAGCATTGTTATGGTTCTACAAAGAATCCAGCGCACCAGACTGTAGCTAATTATGTATATTCAAGTGATTAGCAAGCACTTGTTGCCTCTTTCACACCACCCTCCAAACAGCAGCCTTTGAGAGGAGAATAGACTGCAAATTTATTGAGAGAACACTGTTAATCCTTTGGGGAGAATGTAAATGTAAACAGGACTACTCCACATCAAGGTGCTTTGACAACAACAATCATCTGCATAAACACATGCTCAACAACAAACAGGTGTTCTATTTCACAACTAGCACCCATTTGATGCTTTCAAGTAAGCATTATGCACAAACTGTTGGAAGTACTTTGAAACCAGCTGCAATTACTATAATTAGCTGCTTTCCTATACTTTGTTTCCTTTTACCTGTTTAGTACTGGGCTATGCCAAGTCATACACTATAAACACCTTGACCAGTTCACGACTTTCACTTCTAAGGTATGAAATGCAGACTACACTCAATTTAAACTAATGTAACTGGAAATTTCTGCAAAACAGCTCAATCAGAAATACAAAAGGCAAAAGGTAATACTTCTGTTTTAAAACCTACATGAATGAGGTTCATGAACTTCGATACACGAATGAGACAAAAGATACTTATTTTTCAAAAGTGGTTTAAAGTTTTGACTCATAACTGACCCATATTATTATGGCACTGATCAAACAGAAAAACGATTGAGGAGTGGCAGGGGGGAATAATTTTAAAAACCACCAACCAACAAGCACAGAAGCCAGATCCCATTTCTTTAAAAAAAAAAAAAAAAAAAAGTACACACAATATAGTGGAATACAACACAGCAGTCAAAATGCATGGCCTACCAATAGCTATAGCTATAACCACACTGCATGGTCAGAACACAAAAACAGAACATTTCAAAATGGCAAGAAGTTAACCATCATAATACGCAGTAACAAATCAAAATCAAAATCTATATAAGCATACTCCACGATATTTCAGGTTCAGTCACAGACTGCCACAGTTTAACAAATACTGCAATGAAGTTGGCCACATCGAAGTTTCTGCTCTTCCAATGCAAATGAAAGTTGTGTTTACACTATGCTATAGTCTACAGCATGCGATAATAATGTCTAAAAACAATGCATAGATCTTACTGTAAAAATACTTTGTTTAAAAATGTTCATGAAGTGAGCACATGCTGTTGGATAAACGGTGTTGAGACCTGCTCAACACAGGGTTGCCATAAACCTTCAGTGTATAAAAAGGTGCAGTATCTGTAAAGTTCAAAATAAAATGAGATACGTGCTATAAACATAATTCTAATGTCAAGATTTTCAAATGCATTAATAAAAAGCCCAGAAAGTCAAAAGTCAAATATAGCAGGACCTTCCAACAGGAAAATTTTGGCTAGGCTGATTCTCCTTTTTTCAGACAGAGTCTCAACCTGTCACCCTGGGTACAGTGCCATGGCATCATAGCTCACAGAAATCTCCAACTCGGGCTCAAGTGATCTTCTTCCTCAGTTTTTCTATTTTTAGTAGAGATGGGGTCTCGCTTTTGCTCAGGCTGGTCTCAAACTCATGACCTCAAGCAATCCACCTGCCTCGGCCTTCCAGCGTGCTAGGATTACGGCACCCGGACCCAGTCTAGGGATAGATACATTGGCCACGAGGGCCATGACTTTTTCATCTGTGTGCCACTATATTTGATAAGAAAGGAAGGAAAGAAGAGGGGAGGGAAAGAAAGACACAAAGACGAGAGAGAGGGAGAGAGGTCAGAAAAGGGAAGGAAGATAGGAGGGAAGGATGAAAGAGTGTACGAAACAAAGTTCATAACTAAACTGAAAATACTGATGACTGACAAAAATATATTGAAATATAGTATGAACCATATAAAAAGGGGAAAAATAGGTCATATTATTCCATTACAGTCTTGAGTCATTTAGCAATGAGGATACATTCTGAGAACTGAATTGTTAGCAGTGTCTTGTTCTGGAACATCACACAGTGTGCTTACACAAACCTAGATGGTATAGTCGACTGCACACCTATGCTGTGTGATACAGCCTAGCGCTCCTAGGCCACAAACTTCATATGAGGCCTGGCAATTGAGTTCATGAACTTGCCACCATGCATTTACACTGGCAGCACTGTACCAACAACCCAGTATGGTGTCACTACCTTGGTATATCAGTGTCTCCCAATGCTGTTTATGTCAATGTGTGATGGTGTCTTGATAAGTAGTGTTCATTATTGTTGTTGCACATTTTTGTGCGCTGACACAAGAACGTCGGAGGTTGAACTAGACCAACAAACAGTTGTAAATTTCTTGTTAAACTTGGCAAGAGTGGAAGTGAAATAGTGGACACATTAGCCCAAGTTTATGGAGATAATCCCACTAAAAAATGGCAGTGTACAAATGAATTAAACAATTTTCTGAGGCAAGAGAAAGTATTACTGATAAAGAGAGGTCAGGGTGGCCAGCAAGAAGCAGAACTTATGAAAACATTACAAAACCTCACCTAATTATCATCAAAATCATCAGCTGATTATGAGAAGCATAGCAGACCAAGTAAACAATAATAGAGAAACAGGAAAATCTTAATTGAAAATCTAGGCCAATAATTCATGGCTCCTGCACCTCAACAATGCATCAGTTCACATGATACTGACTGTAGGAGGGGTTTAGCCAGTAACTAGTAACTGTACTGGAAGACCCTCCCCACCCACCTCATCTGGCTCCCAATGACTTTTTTCTTTACCCAAACATAAAGGAAATATTGAAAGGAAAACATTTTGATGACATTCAAGACACCAAAAGTAATATAACAACAGCTTTGATGGCCATTCAAGAAAAAGCATTCCAAACTGGATTGGGAGGACGGACTAGGTGCTGGTGCCGGTGTGTAGCTTCCCAAGGGTGACCACAGTGATACTCGACAATGAGATACGGAGCACTTTTTCTAGGATGTGGTCACATACCTATGTGTCTTGTATACCCAGTAGGTAACATCTAATCGGCACTAAGTAATATTTTACACTATGACAGTGTATAAATACATCAGGTTTACTTGCCCATTTTCCTGTTGATGGCCCTTTTTGCTGTTTCCAAGTTTTTGCTATTTCTGCAATGAATATGTACTGCCTGTGTGTGAGACACAAACACATACATTGGCCTAGGACGCCACCGGGTCAAGATCACCAACATCACTGTCTTCCCTCCACATCACGGCCCACTGGAAGGTCTTCAGGGGCCATTACACACAGGGAGCTGTCATTCCATATGGTAACAACGCCTTCTTCTGGAAAACATCCTGAAGGACCTGCCTGAGGCTGTTTTACAGTTAACTTTCTTGAAGTAGAATACGGTCTAAACTAACCAGTAAACACATAAACCAGTAACAGTGCTTTATGACTATTACCTGGTATTATATGCCATAGGCGGCAATGCAATAGGTTTGTTTCTATCAGCAGCAGCATCAAAACACGCCATGTGCTGTGCTCCATCGTGATGTCAGCAGCAACAGCAGTATTTCTGCTCCATAATCTTATGGGACCATTGTCATATACGAGGGCATCATTGACCAAAATGTCACTCTGTGGCAAATAGCTATATTTTAAAATATTTGTAAAAATGTCAGCTTAACAAGATATTTGAAACTTTAAAAATAGCCTGCTCATGCTGAAAAGTGACATTACAGCCAGAAAAGTCTTGTGGTGTGCTTCCTCTCACAGCACTTTTTACCTTTTTTTTCATTACTGAAGGTGACTCAGCAGTAAACTCTGGCATGTGAGTAGCCCTGCCATCTTATCCTCATCATCCTCATGGTTGTCACTGTTACCAGTTTTCTAATCACTTCCATCTTTCTCTATCGGACAGAGCTGCAAAAGTGGGTACATGTCTGACACAATCACAAGTGGAAAACAAAATGTAAACCCAAACGAGGGTTCGCCTCGGAAGTGCGGGGAAAGAGAGAAGAAAACAGCGGTGATCTGAAATAGGGCCACGGAAAGTAAGCAGAATGGGAGAACGAGGCTGAAAGCAAATGTTTCAAATGTTATTAGAAAGTGAAATTTCTTCCTCTTGCTAGTGCTAAGCGCTAAATATGTCCTAAATAAATATTAAGTATAGTGGTAAGTAATTTAGAGGAAGATGCATTTAGCTGTGGCTATATTTAACCTAAACCATCTGCTACATATTTAAAAAAAAAAATCTGTAAAAATGAGAAATTGTAAGTGCCAGACAGAAGTCTTGAGGTGGGGGTAAAAAGTGTATGCTTTGTAGCTGGATACCTGGATTCAAATCCTGGCTCTGCCACTTACGTATCCGTGTAACCTCAACAACATCAGGCCCCCCGAAACTCCTTCTCTTTCAGTAAAAGACTGGGTAATACCTTAACAAGGCCCACCACACACGGTTGTGACAAGGCGTAAGGTATTTCACATATGTAAGTGTATACAGAGAGAGCGAGAGCACATGAGGACATGCTCGGTACCTGACACATACTGCACTGAGCAACCAACTTATGCTAGAAATTACGGTCACCAACCATGACTGTGGTTCAGATTCCAAAAAATGAGGTCAAGGAAAAAAAAAAAAAGGCTTCAAATGGCTATAATGATGCCCTATTGTAAACAGAATTTACTAGAAAAGAAAGGTACTAAGAAAGCACAATTCTGGGAGAAATGAAAAGCAAGAACCAGGAGGAAAATGGCTGCACAGATAAAAAGGTTTAAAAGTCAGGAAAGCAATAGCTATTGAGCTATTTTGTTCTTAAAGCTACTTCAAAGGCAAAACAAAAGAATGGAGAAAACAGTATTATAAGGCAATTTTAATGATATTAGAAATACTGGAAAATACTAAGTGCTGAGTAAGGTAAAAAAAAATGAAAACTTAACTACAAAACCCATTTAGAACAAAACAGAGAAATGTATGAAGACTTCGCTCAAAATTTACCTACTTAAAAAAAAACCTCAAAGTCCATCCAATTCCATTCAGATGAATGCCACTTATTTTGCTATTTTCTTTCCACCTTCCCAACAGATAACGCACATGTAACTGGTACTTCATAGTATTTACAAGTATTTACCAAATAAATGAACTACAGTACCCACAAATAGCATACGCAAAATATTATCTGAACGGAGTAATCTCTTCAGCATCATTACTCCCCACACCCCTCCAGCCCTACTGATATACTGTCAGTACCAGAAAAATGCAAGGTTCCTTTTTGTCACAGTTCTGCCTGCCCCTCTTTCCATAACCTGCTTCTGCTCACATTGTATGTAGTACTAGATCACTCTTACCCTACCTTCAAGTCTCAGCGTTACCTTGCAATCTCTAAAGAGCCTTGGTTCTGTCATATACAAAATGTGTGAGGTTGGACAAGTCACTTTATTTCTCTGTTTCAGTACACTAATCTGTAAAACAGGGATAATAATAGTGTTTACCTTACAAGGTTGTTACAAGAATTAAATGAGATGATAATTCATGTAAAGCCCCTAAAACGGTGCTTGGCACGTAGTAACTGCTCAGTAAAGCATGGCTGTCACTGTTATTCTCTGATCCTTGAATCTAAGCACTTTTTACCACTATGCTACTACTGCCTACTATTATTGTTATTTCCTTTTCCCTACCACGGCATTAATGAAGTGTGAATTTTATTATATTTTGCTAAGAAGATGAAAAGTTGGAAGAGAAAAGTAAGAACTAAGAAAAAGTAGAATGCAAAAGGAAAAGTGCTCATCTCAATCCAGGGATGAACAAACAAAAAGGACGTGAAAAAGAAAAAAGGGAAAGGGTAGAATTCCTTAAGACATTAGTGAATCAAAACTCCTGCTTAAAGGATTTCAAAAGCCTTTTTCTTGAGATTACAAAGATTCTACACAAAATAAGACACCGAAGAGAGTTCCTGGGGGGAAGTCACTGGATGACAATGATGAGAATAATATTCTAAGTCAGACAGAATAAAATCAAAACCAAAAGGAGTCCCCATCTAATCTGAGAATAAAAATCACATATAAATGTGATCCAGGCTAAAGCAGGATACACTTGTAAACCAAAAAGACTCAAAGACACTGAAGTACTTTGGTTTCTTTCTGTAAATTAACTGTTCATTTTAAAGCAATATACAGTAGCATTATGACCAGAGATTAAGATAACTAATATACTTGAATTGTACCAACTACATCTACAGCCCAGAGAAGAAGTTGAAGAAACAATAACTAGACTCTTCACCAAAAAAGAAATGTTTGTTTTTGCAGGTTAGCTCCACCATTTCTTTCCCATTTGCATCCTAATAGTTCTACTTGGTTTCCCCATTATGCAACAGTTCTTTACAATACAGCCAGCTACCCTGACAACTGGGTTCCTCTGCCAGAGTGGCTTTGTCTAAATCCTAAAGCTGTGCTTGGCTTTGCACTGAGCCCAGTAGCTGCCTGTGATCTGAATGCCAATGAAGAGGACAGACCTTGTTGTCTAACAAGCCAGAGACTAAAAGGTCTCTTTGGGGTCAACAAACTGTCTCGACTACTTTCATAAGCTTAAGAGACTGGAAAATGAAGCTAGAAATGCATCTTATTTCTTTGGAAGACAACAGTGGAAAAGTATTAAACATTTAACATGCATCAGATACTTTAAAGCTTCAACTTCAGGGAGGGGTAAAACTCCACGTGCAAATAAAGTACTTGTTCTTTAAAATAGGAATAAGCTTAATCTTCAAAAAAAGTAAGTAAAATTAATATGACCAAGTTTGAAAATCTTCAGCTAATTTCTACACTCAAAAGTATATTAAAGCATCTGATTCCACTTCCCGCTTGGTAACTGGTTAAATAACAAGAATAGGTACTGACAAGGAAATAAAGATGATAAACTGTTACATTGTGTAATTTAGTGTTCAGCTACAATCTAAGAAATGCAAAACTACATAACTCTAAAGAAGCCATCAGTAGGTAATACCTACTAAACAGCAAAGCAGAATCATTTTAACTACATCATTTGTTAAATTGTCAATGAAAAATAACACACATTGTTTTCATTTGTTTACATGTCTGAATTTCCTATTGAGCCATGATGTATTTCCTTGTATCTGTTTGGCGGCTCCCTTGTTCTTTCTTATAACTAATTCACATACTTTCTTATTTAATCAAATGACAAAGCCTATCTGCTTTATCTCATAGACAGCTCTCAAATTCATCTCCTTCACCCAGCTCTGATCACAGTGGATTTCTCATTTGGATTTCTGTGAGAGCCTAGCCTCTTAAATTATTTCTCCAAAGCAGTCCAATAAGATGCATAATGTGATCCTTCTACATAATTTTAAATTTTCTAAAAGCCATACTTGAAATGGTGGCAGGGGTGGGGGAGAGGTGGTAGCTCATGGCTATAATAATCCCAGTACTCTGGGAGGCCAAGGTGGGAGGATCACTTAAGCCCAGGAATTTAAGAACAGCCTAGGCAACATAGTGAGATCCCATCTCTACAGAAAAAGTAAAAATTAGCTCTGTATGGTGGTGCACACCTGTAGTCCCAGCTACTCAGGAGGCTGCAATGGAAGGATCACTTGAGCCTAGGAGTTCCAGGCTATAATGAGCGATGATAGCATCAGTGCTCCAGCCTGAGTGACAAAGCAAGATCCTATCTAAAGAAAAGAGAAGACCATGTTAAAAGGAAGTAAAATTAATTTGGGTGATGTATTTTATTTAACCAAATATATCTTTCAAAATACTGCAACAGAAAACAACTGAGATATTTTACCATTTTTTCCCTCATCAATGAATTCAAAATCCAGGGTATATTTTATACCTACAGCACAGCTCAGCTCGGACTGTGGATTTTCAACAGCCTAAGTTAAATGTTGTCCTATCAAAAGGAAATGTTTCCTGTCAAAAGGAAAACTATTTTACATTGCTTCAATTTTTAAATTAGAATTAAGTATAATGTAAGACTTGTTCCCCGGTCACACTAGCTACAGTTCAAGTGCTCGACAATCACATCAGCTCATGGCCCCCTTGCTAGACAGTGTAACTATAGTTCTTCAATTTTTGCCTCTTCTAACACAAACTCAACATATTCGAAAATGCACATCACTCACATCTTCCTACCCTTTATTTTTTTTCTTTTTTTATTAGATCGTAATTGTGTACATTAATTCTATCATAGGATACAGTGTGTTGCTTCCATATGCAGTTTGGAAAACTCTCATCCAACTGGCTAACATAGCCATCATGTATACGCAAGCATTATAAACTCCAACCTCATTCTTCAATGACCTGACTATTTTTCTGTTAGGCCCCGTATTTGGTTTCATGAACACATGTACCTGTATTTTCTGCAGAAATTACTGAACTCCTGACAAGCCCCCAGCTCCTACGGAGGTCTTGCAACACTGCCTTCCTCTCCTGTTTCTGGCCTCCTCCATCTGCACTTTTCCCTTCATACTCCACTCCAGGCAAACAATACTTCTTGCGGATCCTGGAACATGCCAAGCTCCATCCCCCAGCTGTTACTCTTTCAGGTTTCAACTTAGAGATCACTTTTTCTTCTTAAAGCCCTTTCTGTTACCATACATACTTTTGCTAGGACAGGAACCATGTCTCTCTTGCTCACTATTGTATTTTTAGCACTGATCAAAATCATGGCACTTTGGAGGCACTCAAAAATATGAACCAGTCCACCGAGTACTTTGAGCTACCCTGAGTGTGCTGAAGGCAAGTCTTCATGTTGCCACATGTGGCAGGAAGACAAGGGTCCTGCAGGGAGCTCACTACAAGGTATTATTGTTAACAACCAAATATAGACTGACCATAAGAGAAACAATAGCAAAAATAACACTCAAACTCAGAGTCTCAAAGTTGGAAAATGCACTCGGTGCTTATACAATAGATTCTTATTGAATCCACTGCAACGGAGAATACCTGAAGACCAGAGTATACTCCAAAGGTCAAGGGACTGGAGAAGAAAGCTTCTTCTTCTAGTTCATATAGGGAGAGCTCATTTGTACAATTTTGACTTTCTTTCTCTCCTTTTATCCACTCTAATATAGTGAAATGGAATTTCATCTGGTGAATAAACTCAGAAAAATCTTGGTATGGAGAATTCAGCTTAGCCCCTATTCTTCCA
The DNA here is from genome assembly GCA_963574575.1 of Galagoides demidoff. Classification (NCBI taxonomy): domain Eukaryota; kingdom Metazoa; phylum Chordata; class Mammalia; order Primates; family Galagidae; genus Galagoides; species Galagoides demidoff. The sequence continues at coordinate 14,851 of CAUYQV010162470.1, read as the reverse complement.
TTTGAAGCTAGGCGGGTGCAGAAAATGCAAATTTGCCTCTGTTCCTCTATGCAAAAGAGCAGTAAACTACCCAAGGCTGAAGCCTATTTTTCTAAATAAAGTTTTATTGGAACACAGTCACACCCATTAGTTTACATATTACCTATGATTGCTTTCTTACACTATAATCACAGAGCTGAACAGCTACAATTCTAACAAAACCATACAGCCTGCAAAGATATTTATTATCTGGCCCTTTTCAGAAAAAGACCCCTACTATATGGCATTTTCTTATTTACATTGTCTAAAGAAGCTTGGGAAGAACTGAAATTCTTCAGTTCAATGAGTATGTCACTTGGCTCTCAAACTCAGACCACCAATCTAACCTTCATCATTAGCAGATGTATTTTAGCCCCCATCTTTACCCATCATTTTTGTATCTAATATTGTAAAGAAACCCAGGTAAGAAATAGTGATTATTCACCATGTCCTCCAGAAATCCAAACTTTGAAATCCAAAATTTCTAGGAATATTTATTAAGTTTTAGGGTATCAAATCTGAGAGGAAGGGCCTTAGCCACACACTTGTTCAAATTGTGAAGTACCCGGAAATCTGGTTTTTGAAGGAAGTGTTAGCCCTGCGTCCAGGAAATTTACATTATCGTTATTAGTAATTTCATCACCTATATAACTATAACTTCTTTCTATCACCAACACTAGCAGTATAAACTCCAACCTCATTCTTCAAAGACTCTTAGAGTTTTTGTTAGGCCCTTTGTTGCATGAACACATGTACCTGTATTTTCTGCAGAAATTTGTTAGTCTTTGGACATCAGTAAATTCTGCCTCCTTGAATGCTGTATCTTTCTCTCAAAACAAATCAGTACTTTTCTCCGATAACACTAATAAAAAAGTATTCAAATAATTCATTAAGGATCATTCATCTTTTTTCTCAAGCTCTCTTTTTTAAACTAAAACCTTTTTCTTTTTTTCTTTTTTTTTTTTTGAGAGAGCGAGCAAGGGATCTGGCTGTTGCCTGGGCTGGAGTGCACTGGCATCATCATGGCTCACTGTAGCCTCAAACTACCAGTCTCTAGTGCTATACATTTAACATTTCCAAGTTTTACAAAAAATTGCTTAAGTAATTTAATACAAGAAGAATAGCAGACATGATGAAATATAAAATAATTCCTGCCTTAATCCTAACTTAGATTTTTGGTTGCTGAGAATTATTTCTAAAACAAAACCAAGTATAAGAAAAAAATTATAGCTTTTCAAAACAAATTCAAAGAATTAAAAATGGGAGAAATTGAAGATGAAAAGACCCTTGTTTTTCTATGTATTTTTCATTCCAATTAGGCTTTTAATACCTTGTATTCACAGTATTCAAAAAATGCATGTGCACTGCAATTTTTTCCATATTCCTCAGTGGACAGTCAGCCTTCCGTATCTACAGGTTCTACATACAAGGATTCAACTGACTGATTGAAAACAATAAAAAATAACAATACAACAATATGTGCAAAAGCCATGCCCTTTTACATAAGGGGCTTTGCATCCTCAGATTTTTGTTATCTGCAGGGGTCCTAGAATCAACCCTCCGAAGACACCAGGGGTATACAGTTTGTGTCACATGCCTCCCTGACAGTTGTCATCTACATAAATTAAAAAATCTTTTTAAAAAGCAAACTAGTTAAAATCATTTTTAATATTACGGAAGTGATAGGGTCTATACAGACTTAAATATAACTTTTTGGTAATCAGAAATCCTGAACATTTATTTTCAAAGTCTTCTTCTTATTTGGTAGACTAGCAAAACAAAGTTGTGTTTTTACATTTTCCTGTTATAAACCTATTTCTCCTCATAAGTATATTCCCCAAATCCTACTTTTTTTTTTTTTTTTTTTTTTTTTTTTTGCAGTTTTTCGCTGGGGCAGGGTTTGAACCCGCCAACTGTGGCATATGGGGCTGGTGCCTTACTCCTTTGAGCCATAGGCGCCACCCCAAGCCCTTTAAGAAAGGCAACTCTGCTCACAAAAATCAGAGAGAAAAATATTTCAAGAGCTCTAGGGCAACTTTTTTTTTTTTTTTAATGTGTAGAACATTTACTGAAACTGCATTAGGTTACTTAACGTTGGCTGCTACAACAGACAAACATTAGCTTAATACATAAACTTTAGAACATGATCACATTCACCGTGGCAGAAGAGGGCAGGGAGGAGCTACGCCAGCTCTGAACTGCCTCATCTAAGTGCCGTATGTCTAACAGTGACACAGAATATTTTCATTCACAGGCCACTGACCAGAAACGAGTCATATGAATCCAACATGACTACATGAAAAGAGCACATGGAAGAGTTGGACTCTGCCTCAGAAACTTTAGCAAGCTCTAAAATACTGCTCAGGAGAATTCCTAACTCTGTCTTAAAAGATAAGGTTGTAATCCAGCACTAAAAATTAGCTAGGCAGATCAACTTTATACTCTTTACATGTCTAGTAATTTCTTCCTGGTGCCAAGGGGAGGTTGGCATAGTCTTGAGTTTTGTTTTCAAAAACTATCAATTATTAGTATTAGTTACATTTAAAATCAATTTTACAGTTTAAAATACAGAGACTAGTTTTATTAAATCAGAAAAGATTTTCAAAGAATGCCCCTCCTTAAGAAAATTTTTTAAATATGTCATAAAAAATTATTTGTACTACAAATGAGTAGCAAATAGATGAGAAATGTTCAACCCCGTGACTCATCAGGAGAATGCAAATTAAAATCACATACCGTATTTCAACACACAGACCTGAACAGCTAATTAAAAAGACAATCTCAAGTGTTGGTGAAGATATAAAACAAATCAAAATTATAAACTCCTGGTAGAAATGTAGAGAACCAATAACACTTTAAGAACACATCCAGAAGTACCTGTAGAAACTGCATACACGCACGTCCTACAATCCCGCGGTCCCACTGCTAGGTAGACAGCCAGAAGGATCTGTATGCGTACACAACCAAAGACATGGTCAAAAGCAAAAACAACCCAAAAAGGCAACAGGAGAACAAATGAATAAATTGTGGTGTATAATGCAATGGAAATGTAACACAGCAATGGGCATTAGTAAATTGTTAGTACATGCAACGTGAACAAATCTCACAAATTAACGTCGGGGGAAGAAAGCTCTATGATTCTCTGTTCCAAAGCAGCCAAAACTAATACATGATGTGGAAGTCAACTATTAGCTTAGTGGGGCACAGTAACTAGAGGGGTAGAAAAGTAAAGGCTTATAATAAGGTAGTGATAATATTGTGGGTTTTTAATATATGGGTGTTAGTTACTATGTTTTTCTCACTTTGTGAAAATTCACAGAGCTGTAGTCCTATGATTCTTTTACATTTTTCATATGTATCTAATACTTAAAGAAAAAAGTTTACTATGAAAAATTATTCCTAGTAACAAAAATAAAATCTCTTGATCGGGGTCCTCAAACTTTTTAAACAGGGGGCCAGTTCACTGTCCCTCAGACCACTGGAGGGCCAGACTGCAGGCCCTGGGACGAGTCAGCTGCTATACAGGACAGGCAGCCACAGCAAAAACAGCCAGTGGGCCGGATAAATGTCCTAGGTGGGCCTCATGTGGCCCAGGGGCAGTAGTTTGAGGACACCTGCTTTTGATTTATCATGTTTTACACCATAATCTATTAATTCCATACTCTTTACTATATTCAATGGTAGTTGAATTTTGAAATGGCTATTCTCACCACCAGCAGGGAATCTTATTTGTGATAACTGTACTCTTGAGCCCTTGTTCATGAAAAAGTATTAATGAACATGTTAATTTCTCAAGATGTTCTTTTACAAGTAGTGAGGGAGGTTTTTTTAGAGACTTAATTCTGTTGCTCAGGCCAGAATACCATCTGTCAGCCCCGTTCACAGGAACCTCAAACTTCTGGGTTCAAGCAAACCTCCTGCCTTAGCCTCCCAAGTGGATGAGACAGTGAGTGCTTACCTCCATACTAGGCTATTTTTTTTTTATTTTTAGTAGAGGTAGCGACTCACTTTTGCTCAGGCTGGTCGCTTAACTCCTGACCTCAAGGGATCCTCCTGCCTCAGCCTCCCAGAGCACTAGAATTATAGGCATAAGCCATTGTGTACCTGGCCAAGAGGTTTCAAAATTTCTTGTAATGATTTTATTGAAGGTCTCAGTTCTAAAAAGGAACTACTGGATGGATCAATTTTGAGAGAATGGGATATGACATCCAAAGAGTTGATTTTAAAATATCCCAACATTCTAAAACATGTAGGGATTTTAGAGATGATTCAGGAAAGGTAATCCCTCTTATTTTACCAAAAACACGTAAAGTGATTTGCCCAGGGAAGCTAGTAGTAAATGATATTTGTACTCAGTTCTACAGAAAGAGAATTTATCAGTCTTCCCTCTAAACCGTTCTGCTGCCCATTTCATCACTGGTACTAGGAATAAGGGCTTCACTACGTAAAGGAACATCCTATAACATGCCTTTGTAGGTGGACTCAATTAATTCAAGACATAATTATATAAAGTGAACATCTATGATGCTCAAAGTATTCATCTTGTAAAGTTTCCAAAAACCAACCAACTCATTCATAACTTAAAAAATATTAATTTAGCAAAATCTTATAACTCTAGATACAACTTTAATGCAATTATCAACAAATGTCAAAAACACAATTTCCCTCTGTGGAATCAAAATGAAAATATCTTTCAGGTATGTTTTTTGTTGTCTTTTTTATATCCATTCAGCCCCATTTTGATACTTATTTTACGAAACTCAAATATTGGTAGTACTTATTTTCTAACATGTTTTTCTCTGTATTTTTTCCCAATAATTTAACATCCATCTCTAGCGTGGCCTATCACTCCCACATCTTTTCAAATCTTCTTTAATTACAGTTGTTTTTATCTTCATAATATCTTAATCACATTTTTCTTAATTCTTCAACTAAAATGCATTCTATCTTTACATTTAACATGCTTTATCTGAACAAAATGTTTTTCTTCTAAATAATACCAATATAAATCTATATGTGATGATGATAAAATTACGACAAAAACTTTACAGAAAATTTCTTGTAAGGCAATGTGTCACTGAGTTAAGAAATCATTCTCCCACTTGCTTTGGTTATTTGTACCCCTTTATTATCAACAGAACACAGTCAGAGAAAGAAACTTCCAAGTTTAAAGAATTAGTTCCTAACTAGAACTGCAGACTGAACCTCTGATCTCTAGCCTTTCTAAAACAAACATACTCTACAGAAAAGAGGAGGGATTCTAATAATCTCTGCACATTTAATGCTTTGATATTCAAAAGTCGTTTTTTTTTTTTTTTAAAGAAGTGAGTTTTATCAGAAATGGTGAAGCAAGGGGTAGGGGGGGCAGAATCTTCCCCTTAATAATCTCTAGTAAGCTTTTTGAATATTCTGAGAATGGCAATGATTAGGAAGAATAGAGAATGAAGAAATCTTTAGTGCCATGTTTCACCTCTGGAGAATTCTTATTGTCATGAAGACATGAACACGGGGGCTGGGTGGGCTGGTACAGGAAAGCAACAACTGCAGGCTGCCATGCTGAGTTTAACAACAATCATCAAAAGGGGCTCTGGGAGCTCACCAGCTGCAAAGTTTTTGTATTAGGCTGTGATTCCATTGGGAGGATGGGAGCCCCTAAATAATGATGTCAAAAGGGTTTTTACATCCTCAGGAAGCTATTTGAAGCAAACAAAAATCTGCATTTGTTACTAATGGAGGTTAAGGCCTTTGGGGATTAGAGGTAGAGAGTGTAGATGGCTATTATCTAAATAAACTGACTGTTCCTAACAGAACAAAGGAATATATTCTCAAAAAGAAATATATAATATTTTCACTATAAAACCACAAAGAAATTAACACTTTCCTAGGAACAAATAGGTCAGAAAAAAGCTTCACTTGGAAGATTAAGAAGACATTTATACAATAACTTCAAGAGAATTTCATTAATAAAGCATTTCTGTCTTATATTTTAACGCTTTTTGTCACTGAGTTTATAATCCATAAAAACTGCTTCAGTACAATTTTGGGAAAGGAGAATGATGACGCCACTGCGGGCAAGTTGTTACTGGCCTCTTCTTTTGCTTTGGCATTCTACCCAACACACCTCAGCAAACGCAGCATGCTCCTATTCACCTGTCCAAAGCAAAAGGATTTTTTCCCCCCGAGAGATAACGGAGACTTTAAAGGAAGAGATCCTCAACGAATAAATCCACAATATCACCTAACAATATATAGTCTTAAAAATCAATTTAAAAAGTCTCTATTCAAGGCAAGTCTTATAATTCTCAAAGCAAGTCACAATGGCACCTTCTGCCAGTTATTCCAAATAATGTATTTTTTTTCCTTCCCTACAACTTGCCACAAGTTCTGTTCCCAGCCCTTGATGCCAAGAGCTTTCCTAAATTATATTTGTTTTTACATAGATTATAATAATGTTAGCATTTTCCGAATGAAATTGTTAGTATCATAGGGGAGGTACCGCTGAAAATCACATTAAAATATAAACTGACTTTGTCCATAAACACAGTAAAATTCAAAAGGGATAATTTTAAGACAGTTCACTTAAGACATGGTATACGTTTCTTGTGAACATGCTAAAGATGACTTAAAATCATAATAAATCTCACAAGCTAAGTTAAGAGTTAACAATGAAATGAGGTCTGTGGAAAGCATGGGATACACAGTTAGGCATATCACTTGCAAAAAATGTGATGCTATGCTTTTTCCACCATAATGATCTGTAAATTGTTTTACATTGAGATCCAACGGTTCTAGCAAAGCTGTATAATCTTACATCTCTCTTCTGTCAAATGAAGAAAAATTAACATAAATGAAAACATACAAACATATTATCTTATAAAATACATAGCATGCCTGGGTATTGTTTATATATGTTTCTGGGGAAGTCGACACGGTTTGTTTGTTGGTTTTTCTCTCTTTTGCATGTTTGTTTAATAAATATATCGCATAGTTGTCCAAAACTCTTCAGAAGTTTTGAAAGAAACAAGTTGGAAAAAGTTGTAGATAGGCAGGAAGTCTGACAAGCTTTCTAAACGTGACCTACTTGAACATGAAAATTAAGAAAAACTATACTGACTAGGACAGAAAGCAAGAATGGGATGTAAAAAACAAAGAGCTAGATAATCATGTTCTTCCTTCTAGCTGAGGACAGAAAGGTCACACAGAATAAAACTTTTTAACACACGTACAGTTTTGTGTTGACATGCACAATCCTGACCACTTAGAAATAAGCAGCTTTGGGTTGCGCCTGTGGCTCAGAGGGTAGGGCGGCAGGTTTGAGCCCAGCCCCAGCCAAACTGCAACAAAAAACAGGTGTTGTGGTGGGCGCCTGTAGTCTCAGCTACTCGGGAGGTTGAGACAAGAGAATCACCTAAGACCAGGAGTTGGAGTTTGCTGTGAGCTGTGATGTGACAGCACTCTACTGAGGGCCATAAAGAGAGACTGTCTCTTAAAAAAAAAAAGAAAAGAAAAGAAAGAAAGAAATAAGCAGATTTATTAGGGCCTATAAAAATTTATTAGTCCCTATAAAATCAAAACCAATTTAACAAGTAACTAAAACACTATTAAAGAAAGAAAATAACTTCACAAATTTTAATGAAGAATTTCAGAATATTTCGAAGTTCACTGGAGGAATATTACCATTTACTGTGAGTAACAGAATAAATCAATAAGGCAAAAACAGTATAATCACATGAACTTTTCAAATAACTTTTTAAATTTGAGGGTATACTTTTGTTCTAACAGATATTTTCTCAAAACTAATTATCTGAATAAGATATCTGGATAATGAACAACTGGTCTGCATTCCCTTAAAGACAGAGCACCTGTTTATATCATATACTACGTCTGACTTTGAAAGCCTTGGATCCTGAGTGTCTCGGGCTAGTCTTACCATATGAGTCAGAGTGACATCTAGTGGCGACTGCATGGAACAGTATGTGCTTGGTTCTTCATCTGATGTAAACACAAATGAGCAGTACTTAGCACATGACAGGCCTCAAATATTGTTGCATACATACACTAACTTTAATATTTTAAGCCAATGCTCCAAGTTCCTGATTTATACTGAACTTCTTCCTTCCTTTTCCTTCCCTTCTCTAGTCCTTCATCTCTCCCTATTTTCTCAGTCCGAAAGTTCCTTCTACTTTCTTATTCTGTACAATAGTGTTTTCAACCTTTTTTGTCTCACAGCACACTTGAACCTATACTTAAACTTCTATCATTAAACTTCTGCGGCACAACTCAATCATGTTGATCCAAAAAAAAAAAAGAATATACTGACTGTGCTTTGGACATTTTTTGAAAGTAATGCAATTAACAATCTTTAAAATTTTTCACAGGACAAGACGATCCTCTCACACCACACCAGTTGAAAAATCCTGCTCTACAGAATCCACAGCCTGGACACTTTCCTTTCATTGCACACATTTTATCAAGCTCTACCAAAGATATATTACGTATTTTATGTGTAACTCTTCTGACTTCTGCGATATTAAATCATAAAACTAAACCAATAAACTTATCATCATTCATGCAACCTGGAAAACTATTTCACTCATCTCTAATTTACTTGATCACATGATTATTTTCCAAAGTTATAATGCCAAATGTTCTTTGCCCTGTTCAAACCCCTCTTACCCAAGTCCCATCTCTCATTTTATAGTAAGTTTTACTCCCTTGAAAACATGGAAACCATTAAATGTAAATAGCTTACCTTCTCAGTCCTCCACATGAAACAGTCTCTTCATTTGGAATCCCCCCCTTTCCCTTATGTCAAAGGAAGACATCTATATCCCCCTTTTCAAGATATTATCCCACTTTTATTTGTCTTATAATTCAATGATTGTATCTCTCTGAATCTCCCTCTGTATTTTGATTCCTTGCCTTCCACCTATAAACATGCTTAACACACCCCACCTAATAATCATCTGTCTTTGGCCTGCTGCAATCTATTTTTTTTCCTTTTACCAAAAAATCACTCCGAAGAAAAAATCTATAATGATTTTCTCTATTTCTTCAATATCCATTCACTCTTCGACCCCTGGTGATTTGATTTTTGTCATCACAACTCTGTTAGATCTGATCTCTAGAAAGTCACCAATGAGGCTATTAGCATCCCCTTTACCAGCCTCAGTCCCCTTAAACCCTTACATGATGTTGTAACAATCACTCTCACCTGGCTTCTACAGCACAGTGATCTTTTATCCTCTTCTTCTCTCCTTCATAACTCCTTCTCTTTCCCATACAGCCTAAACACAAGAGACTCATACACAGTACAGTAAAATAAAGAGGTAAAAGTTCTGGTGGATCAGGCTGTAAATTTATTCTGAATTTATAGTCTACTAATCTACCCTTCCTTCAAAATAAAGCTTTAAAACCACTTTGTTTAAACTTACCCTGATTACTTTGAATCATAATTCACTGTAATGAATCAAATTTTATATTATCTCCTCTTCCTCCCTCTGTCTCGCTCTCACACAAACATACATACTGTATATTTTACAAAAACAACAAACTCAATACCTTTCTCCTCCAATTCTGAGTATTTCTTCAGTTACACAGCAGGTTCTTAGTAAATGTTGATTAAGGCTATATGAGACATAGAAACTGTCAATTCATTAAAAAGAAATGATCAACTCATACTTTTTAGAAGAAAGAGAACAGATTTCCCTTTATTTCAGCTATTACACTGATACTTTTAGGTTATAAATACATATTGGAAGTGAAGGCCAGGCGTGGTGGTTCACGCTTGTAATCCTAGCACTCTGAGAGTCCAAGGCAGGTGGATGCCTAAGCTCACAGGTTCAAGATCAGCCTGAGCAAGAACAAGGCCCCCGTCTCTAAAAATAGCCAGGCCTTGTGCCGAGCACCTGTAGTCCCAGCTATTCAAGAAGCTAAGGCAAGAGCGTCACTTAAGACCAAGAGTTTGAGGTTGCTGTGAGCTATGAAGCCACAGTAATCTACCCAGAGTGACAAAGTGAGACTCTATCTCAAAAAAAAAAAAACCAAAAAAAAAAACCAAATATATATATGTGTTTGTATAGGAAGTTAGATAATGCTTTGGAAAAAGATTAATTTTCTAATTTTGAACTAGCTGGCCTAATTTTACTTATGAAAAACTGCTCTATAATATAATTTGTCAAAACAGTAATTTATACCAATTTTTTAAATGCTTCTTTAAAAAAAGGAGTATGAAAGGGAAGAAATTCTAGAAAGTTATCAGCACAGAATCATGAAAAAACATTTTAAGCATCTATTGAAGAACTATAATATTAAGACATGTGCCACAATACAGGTTTTAGTGTGTGCAAAAATCCATTTGTCGACCAGCTGTGACAGACTCTTTAAAGCATGTCCAAGGCAATGATAAATGAAGTAGACATTTTTGTCAAACTCTTTGGTTTGGATTTAGTATTAAGGAAGTTTTAATGAGCAATCCTATAAGAAATCCAATTGTATCTAAATTTCACATATATAAAATTTTGGTGGGGAAGGGATCTTCTTTGAAATGATCAATTCTTTGTCCTTATTTTGTTTTCTTTTTCCCCATTAGTCCAGTGAAGAGAGGGTCAAGAAATTCTGCCATGAGGTCCGAGCAACTCTTGTCCACTGCTATAGGGAGAGTGTGCCTCCCACTTTGATCTGGGAGGTACATGGAGACTCAGATTCAGAAATGCAAAATGGAGAGGCAGAAACATTTATTCTTGAATGGACCTTTGTCTAGAGGAACAGGCCTTACACATGAGTGAAAGGGCTGAAGCAAGACCCGCAGGGAGCCATCCCCCACATGACCCGGGAGTGTCCCCAGTGCTCAGCAGTGACGAGGGAATGAGAAAAATAAAGACAATAGAAACAGTAGAATTTATAGAGTGGGCCCAGAGGTCAATGCCCTTCGTGGGAGACACAGTGAAGACCTCAAGCTCCAGATGCACTTGGTTTTTATTATTTCTCTTCATCAGTTAATGGATGTTTGCAGCAACAACAATAGACATCATCTCTGCAGTTTCTCCTGCCCTAATTCTGGATTACTCACCCAATAACCCTTTGCTATTTTTATTACTTTTACTTCTTAAGATACTTATCAATCACAAACAAGATTACAGAAAACAAAGGAAAGGGGAATGTGGACTTCGAGCTAGGTGCCACCCAGTTAATCCTTTGTTTCCTCCTTACTCATCTTCAGGAGCTGGGAGGAACAAAGCAGAATCCTCTTCTCTCACACCCTTAAGAACTAATCTTTCTTGCTCAATGAGTCAGCTGCACGTGTTGTCCTAAAATGGCTTCCAAGGCTTCTCAGGCCCCCAGCCGGGCCCTTATGGACCTTTTCCTGAAGTCCTTTAATGTTCATGCCAAGCTGTCTCATGAAACCCCCAGAATAGTGTGTTCTTTTTGGAGGCTCATTCCTCTCCCATTCTCCTGCATACCTGACCCTGATCACACCACCTTTCGTACAATCAGTCTAACTGTATTCCCACAATCCTAACTTCCCAGATGTCCACCCACAAGGACCCAGTCCACAGGGGCACAGGGGAGTGAAGAAGAGAGACAGAAAAGCATGATGAAGCTATTCGAACCTGAAATCTCAGGCATGGGGCATCAGAAGATTGGACGACTTCCAGGAATTTCAGGTCTGGAGCCTCCAGCTAACTAAAACCATGTTAGCCAATTGGCTACTAGCATTGGTACCTCATCTAACCAAAACTCTACTCGGTCTAGGGAAAGGTGGGGGAAACTACAGAATTCTGGGTAGCCAACCACAGTCAGCTAGTGAGCTGGGTTAATGCTGTCTACAGTGCAGGTTGGGAGGCCTCTAGTTTTATTATTTAACATAAATTATTGGATGAAAAAAAAATTCCTTTCCCCTTATTTCCTTTTTATTGCAGTTTTTTGGCCGGGGCTGGGTTTGAACCTGCCACCTCCAGCATATGGAGCCGGTGCCCTACTCCTTTGAGCCACAGGCGCTGCCCACGAAAAAACATTTTTAACTAAGAAAATAAAAAACTCAATAATGAAAAATAGAAGAAATATGATTCCTATCCAAAATCAAGCATATAGGTATCTGAAAGGTATATCTCTTAAACGGACATGGCACAGCAATTTTAAATAGTCTAGAAATGTTGAATTATAGTAACCATGAGCAGTGCTTTCCGAACAGCTCTAATTCTGAAATGAACATTCTTTGTATTTGATGACACTAATTCAGCCTTTTTTGTGGTTGATGCTATAAATGTTACGGAAATTATGTACTGCCCATGTTCATTACCTAAATTTCACATAATAATAGGTTTGTATAAATTAATTTTTCCCTAAAATAGATAAAACAATTACTCCTTTTTATGGCTTAATCACTTGACAAATTCCATTTTACACAAGTCTTAGATTTGGTATTATCAACTTTTCATTTTAATTTTCAAACTCAAATAGACTTTAAATTTTTCAATAACACTTTTCAGGTACTTTGAATGCTTTGTTCAAGAGAATAATGCTATAAATAGTTATATTTGAGGATGTCGTCACAAAGGTCTATTAACTCAATTAAACATTACTAGTTAGTACTGGCTAAACCAGCTCTTAATCTAGGCCCTTGGAATTAGGTGAAAGGAAGTTAAAGTTTTCGTCCCTCTTTCCAGGCACAAAACTGGCCCTAAGCAAGTATCTGAAAACACCAAATCCTAACCATCAGACCACCAGGGAGCTCTAAGTAGGAATTTGAAATGGGCAAAGAGAACACTGGTGTAATTCCTACCGCCTTTCCCAGTACATACTTCTTTTGTAATTTCTACCAGTTTTAAGGTTTTCTTGCATCTTCCATTGTGTTATACCATCTTGATCTGCCTTGATCTCCCCACATGTCCCATATTTCAAAATTTAAGATACTCCTCCCACCAGCACCTGAGGTCAGCAGAAATTAAGAATGTAATCTGTTTCAAAAGTATAAGTAAAAGGATATATCCAGGCCAGGCCCAGTGGCTCATGCCTGTAATACTAGCACTCTGGGAGACCGAGGCAAGTGGATCACCTGAGGTCACAGGTTTGAGACCAGCCTGACCCAGAGCAAGATCCCACCTCTAAACATAACCAGGCATTGTGGCAGGCACCTGTCGTCTCAGCTACTCAGGAGGCTGAGGCAAGAGAATCACTTGAGCCCAAGAGTTTGAGATTGCTGTGAGCTATGATGCCATGGCACTCTACCAAGGGCAACAAAGTGAGACTCTGTCTCAAAGAAAAAAAAAAAAGGATGTATCAAAATCTTTTATTTAAAATTAAAAGTACTTGCTTCTGCAGCAAATACACTAAAATTGGAATGATACAGAGAAGTATGGCCCCTACACAAGGATGACACACAAATTGGTGAAGCAGTCCATATTTTAATAAACAAATAAATAAGTAAAATTAATTAAAATTTTTAAATAGCATGACTACTAGCTTAAATAAATTTATAATTATGGGAGCTTAAGTAGTATATGAAATTAAAAGCAACATTTTAAAAAGACAGACAGAATATAAGAAAAGTATTTGGATGCATAAGGAGCCTCTTTAAGAGGACTAGCACTAAGCTTTATTACTTTCCTAGAATTTCTTCTTCATTCCTAAACATACAGATTCTCAAAATCTCCTAGTAACTTCATAATTGACCCTAAAAATTGCAAGAGAAATTTACAACAATATCTACTTACATATACGAATGATCCTAGAAAATCAGGTTTTGATAAGACTCATAGGTGTTTGGTTAAAAGAAATTTTCTTTTGATAAGCTGCATAATATTGTTCTTTTATAATCCAGCATTGGTAATATCAAGGTTGGGGTAGATATAAACAGTTATTTCCAGAAGATGTAACCATTTCAATATGATATGGTCTTCATCAAGATTCTCCAGTGATTCTCTACTGTCTGTTACATCAAGTTTAAACTCTTCCATGGGCTATAGGTGGTTAAGAAACAGAGAATAATAATCGAACAGGAAAATTGACACATTTTATGGAAAACCCACAGAACTATGTTGAAGAGCTATAGGCCATCTTCTTCCACAAAGCCCTCTAATAAAGTCAAGATGAATGAATAACAATAAACTCTTAACACTAATAATGTGACACAGTCTAACATTTAATTTTCATGTTTTCTTGAATTATTCTACATGTGTTTCATATATTGGTCTTATTACCTGAGTAGACAATGAAAGCAAACAAGTAGATTATGAAAGTGCTTAGGGTGGATTTGCCTCATTTCTGTCCAGGGTCCCAGATTAGTTATTAATAGTATACCACACTCTTTCATTATCAAAAGGGTACCAGTTTGGATGCTATGTTATACAATCAGTTATCCTTAAAGTGTAAGACCATGTCTTACGTTTCTTTGCTCACATCAGGTACCTACTATATACTGAGTAAGAATTTTGATGTGTTCAACCAAACTCCAAATTCATTATGGAAACATTATTTTCTTGGCTACGGTCTCATGGCTCTCTGTACTTTTCAAAATTAGCAATTATCATGCTTAATAATTAGTGAATAAGTTGTTCAATGTCTGTATCTGCCTTTGATTTTACTATGTGCAGGGGCACTCAATGAGGAATGGTGATTCTGCTCCCCACTCCTGTGGACATCTAATGATAAATGGAGACATTTATGGTTACTGCAAATGGGGATAAAGAAGTGGAGGCTCCCGTCATCTAATAACTAAAAGCCAGGGATGCTGCTAAAGGACAGCCTCCAATGACAAAGAATTATTTGACTCAAAAAGGCTAGGGTTAAGAAACTCTATTCCGGCTCGGCGCCTGTGGCTCAATCGGCTAAG